>JABASM010001032.1:0-16868 GCA_019776545.1 Brachystomella parvula | reverse complement strand
TTTTTGTAATGCTAAGAGATGGGAGATGTCATCACCCTGTTGGCGAAGCCAACAAACAAACACAGTTCACGCGCCCTGATCTAAATTAAGTTTGTTGAGTGTTCTTTGTTTTTTTTCTGAGAAAATTCACCTTGGGAACTAATATAGAGGACCAAATCGGGTTTACATCTTTCCCCTTGTCTCTGTTGATTGGGAATTCTAGGGATTGGATAAATGTGGCCTCATAGAATTTTCTGTGAAAATTCCTCCGTTCTTCCAAAATCAGACTGGCGTAGTCAAAATCGATGTAGTGGTCAGGGTGGCTCTGGATATGTTGCCAAAATGGCGAAGAATCACTTTTTTTCTTAAGATCTCTCTTGTGCTCCTTGATTCTGATTTCCAGGTCCCTTTTCGTCTCTCCTATGTATCGGTACTCACAACTGCACCTCACTTCATAAACTCCAGGTTTAGAAGCTTGAATTCTGTCCTTCATTTGACAAACTTGATTTTTGATTTTACTTCCGGGAATATATCCAAACTCACATCCAAGCGCAATCCTTAGGCATCTCGCGATTTTGGAAGTCAGGCTTCCAACGAATGGAAGAATGATCCTTGGATTTTTGGTAGCTTGTGAATGTTTTCTTCATGTTTTGCTTTATTCACTACGTCAGTAGTAGTACTAGCCTAAACCCTCGTGCGAACCAAAAGACCCTGCACCAGAGCCATGCAAACCATATTCCTCACATGAAGCAGAGGGTTTCTTCCAACTACACCATTAATTCATTTTAGAAAAAGTAAATCAAACTAAACTAAAAGTTATTCAAAAAAAATTTATTTATTATTAATTTACTTGTTACAGATACCTTTTTATTTCTAACAAGGCTTATTTATATTTTTTGATTTTCAGATTTGGGCTTTTAATTAACTCGAAAATGTTTCTCCCTCCAGTATTTTCTTGATCCAGTCCTCACACTCATCTGCGCTCACTTTCCCTGTGGAATCATTATCAGCAACTTTGAGGAAAGCTTCAAACTTCCCTTCAAACCTTGGGTCGTGAACCTCGAGGAGTTTGGCTAATTCTTGAAAGGCATCGGAGTGGATGTACCCGTCACCGGATCCGAAACGCAGAACGTACTCTTTGGCATATTGACCAGGTTCATGGATCTTACTTGCCGAATTGATAAAGTCAGTCATGGACAATTTCCCATCGGAGTTTTTCTTCCAGTAGGTCCGGTAGGTCTCAACCTGCTCAAGGGTACGAGGGTACTCCATTCCTACGATAAGCTGTGGAATGTCGTCCGTTGAAATGAAATCACCCGTTTTGTCATAGCTGGGCAAACTACGAAACAGCTCACGGAGTCCGTCAAGTTCAGACGGTGTGTAGGGCTTGTTGAAATCTCGCGTCATTTTTCTTCAGACTTTTGGTAAAAAAATTATGAAAAATTTCCTGGAAGCTAAAAGCTTTCTAAGAATTTGGAAAAACTTTTGCGGAAAACTGAGCTGTTAAACTGAAGGAAGATAAGAAAACCTGCCTCTATTTATATGCAGGAAAAGTTTAGAAGCTCGTCAAATACTCTTGCGTTGTTGTAATACTAAGGGAGATTAGCAAAGTAAATCTTGTGAACAAAAAAAAAACTTTTTTTAGTCAGTTTTAGTGTAGGACTATATACCTTTGCCATCAAGTTGTCTGAAAATAGGCAAAAAGAAGATAGCCTTCACGTTACGCAAAGCATGTAAATTGATCAATTAGTGTTTAAGCTCTACTTCCCGTCGTGTAGCTAGTCAACCTGTAGCTACAAATTAAAAACATGATCTCCCCCATAGTTTCCAGTTCTTAATATTTTGGGTAGAAAAAAAAGCCTTGGTTACTTCCATTCACTAGCTAAGTAAGTCTGAGTTTCGAAGAAGCCTTGGCGATGGGGGGGGGGGGGATGCATGTTACGCCATAAATCATCCTCAACTAATTTTTTGTCTGATGGAATCCAAAAATGGGCAAATCGCCATCATCGGTTCAGAAATAGCATTTTGTGCAGGTTATTGAAAACAATGGATGGCTCAGCAAGTACAGCGTCTGACTGTGAGTATTATAAAGTTTGAAACGATGTAACCAGACAGACTCGCTGAAAAGCTAGTCCGTGTCCTTCGTGGAAAGAAAATAAAAATTTATAGCTTTAATTACTATTTCATTTGGGTTAGAAAGTTTTGCCTTGAATTCACTCTGCATTTTTGAAAAATAGATTTTCGTAGTTTGAAAATAATGATTGTGACTGTGATGACTGTGATTTCCCGGCTATCATTTTTTTAAAGTAATTTTAGCATTTGGGACTGATTTACCAGTATACCAATACTGATTCAGTTTCGCGTCGCGAAAATTCTAGCCGGCCAGGTCAATGGAACTGCAGGATCAGGAGCACACAGTCGCTCGAATTCAAGCTAACTTTCTCATTTTTTTCCAATGACTTTAATTTACTTCTGCTAAACAAGCCAATTTTCCATTGATCACAGATTTAGAACATTGTTTACTAGATTTTTAGAACCCATGGTTTGGGAAAAAGTAAATCATTCCTGGTTTTTGGCTTATGTAGTACGATGAACTGCCTTGGTTGGGCGAAATCCGAGGTTTCCTTTGGATCGGGACCCTGTGGCTCACCAATCAAGACACTCACCTGGCCCTTGTATGACCCTTGGAATCTTGGGCCTGCATATGATATTTCTGTACATGAGGAATCAGGGTTATCGTACTTGAATATTGCTTAGAAATGTGAGACTCACAGCTCTTGACAAGAAGTATGGAGTACAGTCCACCAAATGTTGCTGTCATCAGTGGGTCTCTCACCAGACCCTACAGGTAAGTAATAACAGATGATTTTGGTTTTGCCACTTTAGCGCAAAGCATTCAGTTTTCTTGCTATTGGAGGTTCTGAGGTCAAATTAAACGAAGAAAAAGAAAGGTTCCTCTTGCATACGCTGATAGGAAGGTTGCATCTCTAATTTTATCAGAGTTAATTTCAAACAAAGCAAATCGGCTTGAAACTAATAAGTTAAATGGAATCAATTTAATTCGTTGTTTAATTTAATTTTTTTCGAAGTGTATCACAGGGTAAAATTATTTTTGAACTGTTAATAAACCATTTCTTTTTTGCATGAATTTTGTTTTATTTTCGTTGAATGAGCCAATTACGCCATTTGCTGATTTGCGTTCAACTTTTTTTTATTAGGCCTATAAACCAAATGACCCCTGCTCGGCATATCCCCTACGTGGTACGATGAAGTGCTTTGGTTGGGCGAAATCCGAGGTTTCCATTTGGATCTGGACCCTGTGGCTCTCCAATCACGACACTCACCTGGGCCTTGTACCTTTCAATGGCAGCACGATCCTCCAGAAATTTCCCAAATGCGAGCGGGTCTCCATTCCTGTTTTGAAAAATTGGCTTTTGTCCAGGTGGTGGGGGGACGTCGGTCCGTACGGAGTAGGTGTAAGTACTGTTCTGCTGCCCAAGGGAAATCATCCAACTCATGTACAATTTAGCGGCTTCAGGATGCTTAGCAGCCTTCATGATGGCAGCTGTCTGTGGCCAAATCACGAAAGCATCGTTGGTTGGGTAGTAGTAGCGGAGTTTGTCCCCTGGTGCAGGGTCCAGGTTTCCGTTGGCTGTGAAAGTGGCAACGAACTCATCGGCTTGCACTTTGTCAATCGCAGTCTGCGTTCCTCTGACCCATGTCACGTTCTGAGCGTGAAGTTGCTTCAAGTAGTCCATTCCGTATTTGTCCGTGAACTTCTTCATCAAGAAGAGCACTGCATCGTCGTCGTTCGGGTAGGTCATGACCAGCCTGTTCTTGAAGATGGGCTTGAGGTAGTCGCTAGCCTCACGCGGCCAATCTGCTTGGTTGGGCAGGAGGTTCTTGTTGACGTTGTTGCTGAAGGAATAAACCGTGACACCGGAGAAGGCTCCGTCTGGGTCCTTGAAGGAGTCGTGGATTTTATTCCAGTCGATCATTTTGTAAGGGAGCAGAACCCCTTCCTTCTTCCACCGTGGAAAGTCGTGGAGGGACTGAAGCTGAACCACATCCGGGATCACTGAATTTTCAGCAAGTTGGTAGTCGACTCTTGCGTTGTGGTACTTGCTCAAGTCCACGATCATTTCAGTTTTGATTCCGGGGAACTCAGCTTCAAAGGTATCTTTGGCGTAGTCGTTTTGATTGGGAGCGTCTCCACCGGCGTAGATAATGAGCTTCTCCCCGTTCTTCATTTCAGCGAGGGCAGCTTGGTAGATTTGGGCCATGGTTCTGTTTTTCTGGTCTGCAATCAGCCGCCGGCTTCCTTCCACTGCTCCCACCACTACTGCCTCCATGTCGACTGCCGCCGTGGCCGTGCCAGTGAGCCGATACTTCTTCAAGCTATGAAAAAAAAATAAACAGCTAAAATCACCCCGTAAACTCTTATCTTGAATATTTAGTTCGATGAAAAAAACGCCTAGCATGACAGAATCAGCAGTATTTTACCTGAAGTAGCACTAAAAGCCCAAGTGCAAGTGTGGCGAATATTTTCATATTTCTATTTTCCACGGTATCAGAATCTGTATGAAAGACTGAAAAAGAAAAGATAACTGCCTGTGTCGATGCACTTGCTTAAATAGTCGAAAATTTTAGACTTGTATAACTACAGGTATCTGTAAATTTTGTGCAAATTTGGGATTTGAATTCAAATATGTTTTCATTGTTGTGACTTGAAGGCTGACGTCGGTTTGGAATAGAAATCCGCCTCAGTTTCCAACCTCATACATTTGATTGTAGCCTTTTCACATTAGAAATTCATTTAACAGACTGGTTTCCAGATTCAAAATAAATTACTAATTTTGACTGGATTATTTAGAACTTTTTCGGATACTAATCGAATTCTGCATTTAATACCTTACCTAGAGACGGTAAAGCTGGCCTTTGTGTGACTTTTGCTTCAACATTCTGCTACGCCAGAAAACGACTGGCAAGCTAAAGCGTGTTTCCAGCGGGCAGACTACATCGGGAACTAATTTTTAGCGGACTTTGCGTTTTCTCGGGGCTTCTTAAAAAATTAAACGCAGAGAAGCTTTTTCAGGAAATATTATTTTCAGCTGAAATTTTGTTGAGTGCTAGTTATCGGTAACCTATTATGGAATATTTTACCCGCCAGTTCGGATAACAGACTGATTTACAAAAAACGCAAGGTCTTTTAAGATAGAGCCATAGGCTGCTGACCTTACCTTGTACCCCGCAGTGCGCAAGCGCTGATAGTAAAACCTTTCTGTTCGAAAGCATCAAGAAACTTCTTTCCGGCCTCGATGAATTGTTTTATTTAAAGGTTTCTTATCAATAGCTCAGTTAAACAGAAAGTATCCAGATTTATTTTCACTTTTCCGTAATTTGTACAGCTTGGTTCTTGTTACCATTTTTCACTGGCCCAGGTATAGAGTAGATTCTCCTGACGATTGGATGAAGATAATGGTAAGAGTTTGGTTGGGGATTGCGGAGAAAAAGTTTGCTAACAAAACTAACGACGACGGCAACCCCAACTGAAATGAAAATTGCGATGAATGGGTAGAGCACATAGGAAACCGTGTACAGTTTTTCAGGCCACTCACTGCAAGCAATAGAACAAGTCATAAGCATTTGAGAGGTTTTGAAGCAAAGGGAACTTCCTTACTATTTTAGCGTCTTTCCTACTATTGAAGAGTCGTTTGCCGATGCAAAATTAAAATTTCCGGGACACCCTTCCACAGATGTTGGTAACGAAGGGTAAGAGATTTCCAGAATGTGCGACTGGAATATTAGGAATCCAGTGGAGAAGAGCCCAGCTGACATCCCAGCGCATGCCCCGAATTTATTAATAGCCGGTAGAAATACACCCATGATGAACACACTTCCGAGTGTACCTTCAAAGGCTCCAACCACTGTCAGCACGACTTTGAATATTGAACCCATTCTTCCTGCTAGGAAAGCAAGGGTAATTGTTGCTGCTCCGAACATCGCAGCTATTGAAAAAATTAATGGGTGTCATGGTATGTAAACTGCAAGAAAATGCTTAGAATGGTGTATCCTAAGATTTTTAGCCATTAAAACTCATTTTAACTTCGCAGTTTATCTTGATTTTTGGAAAAGTACGCGCTTCAAATGAGAAATGTGTTTCCTGGAGTTACAAAGCTAAAAGTCCAAAAGTTTTGAAAAAAAGAGCAGCGTGCAAAACACCCAGAAAGGTAGGTGGAAGTTCGTTCTTGTGTTTTTTCGTATTTAGAATATGCAGGGCCATTTGGACTCGAGTACTACTGGTCATTGGGAAAATGGAGCATGGGTCTCTCTTATCCACACGTTTGCTTCTATAGCAGTCCTAATGCACTAAAGACTAAAGAATTTCTGTAAACTATCCTGAAAAGGCTAATTCGATGTGTTTTGGTTTTTACTCATGTTCATTGGCCGCCTGAAGCACAAAATTTAAATAAGTTTAGCGAGACACCTCGCTCTAGTCCCTCTTTAGTGCAAAAAGTCTGGAACTCGTATTTTATATCACGAAGAAAGTGATAATAAAAAGTTTAGCTTAGCACTTTTTTGAACTGCGGCTGTTTAACCTGCATTAAGTTTTGGCGACAAAAGAGAACGAGTTATCAGGTTTATATAGGCGTCGACTTCTCATCTTGAAAAATAAAGTGATCCTTGTTTTTTGTTTTTAAATCTGCTAGCGTCTGCTCGCAGCTTAATAGTATAAGAATACAACTCAATACTCACTGATTAGACAAGTGACTCTGCCTTTCTGCACAGTGGACATGGTGAGGAAGTATGGGATCTTTGATAGGCTGTCTTCCCAGGTGACAGCGGCTAAGGAATTCAGCCCAGAGGAAAGTGTACTGGAACCATGAAGTTGGGTACAAAGGTGTACGAAAACAGCAGCTTAAAAAACTCTACCTGAGGACTGCACTGATCATACAGGCAGTAAGAAGACCCATCATCCCAGGCATCCAGGAAAGCTCTCGTATGAAGAAGTAGGGTACAATTTCATCTGCGTTCTTGATTTCACCCATTTTAATGGGGTCACAGGTTGCATAGGTTGCAAATATTGAAACTCCGGCAGATATGATTAAAATGTCCATAATTTCCTTCAGAAATGTATTCCAAGCCATTGCTCTTTAAAGTAAGAAAAAATGGTTCCAAGGAAATGTATAGCAAAAGGTTTCTTATCTTACTTGAGAGCTTCTTTAAGTGATGGTAGACTTGAATAGCGCTGTACGTTTGGCTGGTATGTCCCAAAGAAGCAAATCAGGGATAAACTGTAGCCAAGTAACAAGTTGAGAGTGTTGTACCGTTCGAATGGATCAATATTCCAACTAAAAAGAGGCAGAAATGAGTAAGGCATTATGTTAGAGCCACGTTCTTATCCTCGGGCCAGTACAGCTTAGATAAAAACGATTTGGGTAAATCATACTTTTGGCTTTAAAATGAAAGTCAAGCCTGGCCCAAACGAGAGGTAGGTACTTTGCTTGTTAATCGCTTGGCATAAAAGAGATTTTAGTAAGAAATACTCTCAGTTAAAAGAGACGCCTCCGTGCCACCACTCCAGAAATGCAGCATTTAGAAGTATAAAAAAAAACAACTTTGAAGAGATAATTCATGCGCAGTTTTGCTTAGAATAACAGATTTACATGGTTATGAGATGTAAAAAGAAAGCGATCGAAATTCAGAAATCGGGCTCTGACTGATTCTCGCTTATGATTTTTGAGAAGTATTCATCGGAACCCCAAGTGCTAAAAGATGAAGTTGAATTCGTGGCGTGTGCTCAGCTGCGGGTAGCTGCTATCGCGACACTAATCAATCATACGGTATTTAGTAGTAAACGAGGACACCCTGTACTTCATACTCCCACCCATAAAAAACATGGGCAAATTTGTTTATAACACAAAATAGGCATTTGCCGGTCTTTGCCGATAAACTAAGTAAATTGGCAGACTTTTTCGAAAAGAACTGAAGACTATTGCAAAAGACTCGGCATAGAGGCGACCACTTTTTTCGTCACTTTTTCCGAGTCTTCTTTATCTGACTGAGTGGCACTGTGGACGTCGAAGGTTGATTTCAGGACGCCTGGGCTACAAAAGCTACTTACAGTTTTCAAGTCAAATCATATTCAGTAGTTTAAAATGCATTTAGCACTACTCTAATCTTTTGGGTTATCTGCACTGAGGCGCAGATCACGAAGTTGTGAGTATTTCTTACTTGAATAAATTCAGCCGTCCATGAGCGTTAGCTTTGCTGAATGCTTCTACAACCCCGCCTGCTGTGTAAAATCCTCTTAGGACAATTGCAGACATTCCAATGATAATAAGAATAAACTGAAAGACGTCTGTCCAGACAACAGCTTTGAAGCCACCCTAAAACAGAAAAAGTCGTTAAGATGCGAATACCGTAAAAGTTCTGACACAGTTGCAACAAGTGTAACGAGCCCGTTCGATTAATTTATCCCTTGACCAGATCGGTGAGGTGAACTGACTAACATTTGGTGACCTCTAAAGGTCATAGGAGAACAAACGAGAAATTTCATTTGAAAAAGCTGTAGGAAATGCTGTATTTAAAGTTTCAGAAAAATCTAGCGAGGCAGCATTCCTCCAGCAAAATTGGCCTTGCTCCGATAAGCTGTGGTTTACTACAGGCTTCTCATACTTGCCAGGTCCGCACGACAAAATTCCGAGATAACACAAGTTCGACACAAGGGAAATGTTAGGAGCAATTATGGGATACTATAGTGTAGGAAGTTAATTGGTCCAAATTCTCCATTGAGTAGAAACAAATTCGCTTATTCGTTTTCTTTTCCGCAAAAATTGGCCCAACACTAAATCGTTGTATTAAAACTGAGGTCCAGCATTTCTTGAACCAAATAAAAGCCAAGCCTCTAATACGGACAGGGCTCAATTATTTGCCGTGGCCTGAAAACCTAATGTTAGAATAGAAGCTGTTGCTTGTATTAGAACGTTTACGGTACTATAGAGCCCCCTACTTTTAACTTATTCTTGAGAAAGGCTTACCACAGAGGTGTACACAGTCCCGCATATTCCGATTCCAATTATAGAGACCCATGCTGGGAGGCCTAAGAACGCTTCCAGTGCTATGGAAGGGGCGTACAAGGCAATACTTGTCATCATTGTCATTTGCACGGTGAAGATGGCCGAAGCGAAGCACCTGACCACCGCAGAATCAAAACGAAGTTCCAAATACTGAGAAAATAAAAATAAAAATTCCATTTTTAATTTCGGCTTCTTTAGGCTGGGATGGGAAGTTGGATATTGTAATGGATACCTCGTATGCACTCGTAAGCTTGAGATCCTGAAGTACAATTTGTGAAGGAAAAGGCGGAGAGTGGTATTGTGAACCCAACAAGAATCATGTGCATCCAAAATATTTGTATTCCGTTGGAGTAGGTTTCGGAAGGATAGCCTGAATTCAAAAATAAATCAAAGCATTCCCGAAATTTTTATAAATATTTTCATAGATTAACTTGACGATCAATTTTTATTTATTATTTTTTTTTCTCATTTACCAATCATACAAATCGCTGAAAAATATGTGACGATCATGGAGATCGCTATTGGAATTGCCTTCATTTCCCTTCCGCCTACCAGCATATCCTCCTTCGTTCCCTTCCCCCGTCTTCGTGCTGCATGATAAACGCCAATACCCAATGAAATCACAAGCGTCATCCGCTATTGGAATTGCCTTCATTTCCCTTCCGCCTACCAGCATATCCTCCTTCGTTCCCTTCCCCCGTCTTCGTGCTGCATGATAAACGCCAATACCCAATGAAATCACAAGCGTCAAAACCACGGCAGCATAATCTAATGCGCCGAAATGATTTTCCCCTTCCCCCATTCCACAGGTTTTCCAGAAAAGCGCAGTGTGTTATCTGGGTTTTTATGTACTGTTAATGATGACTATGATGATGATATTTAACTTATGAAACTAATTTTGAACGGAAGTTCAATATTTCCGTCTTTAATATTTATCACTGCAAAGTGTGCTCCAAAGTTAAAGTGATAAGAATAAAAAAGTTCATCTGTTTTAACATAATGCCGACCTTGATATAATTGAAGGATTAAAACCAGTCTATGTTAATAATCCAAATCCTTGTTTACTGCTGTTCCTCTCCCCGATCCCTTTACTCGTTTGTATGCTCGTGTTGTAGACTAGACAAATCATTCTCAGAAGACAGGAACTGTGAGAAAACGTACGGCTCAATCCTGTACAGAGATTTGCTAGTGACAAGATTAAATATCTCGCATAACCACACTCTCAGAAATTGGGTACAACACATACGTACTCAGTGCTGTTTAAAAACTTTTACAGTCACATTGAGTACTAGTACCCATGATGCGTGTTTATTTTAAAAATGCATTAAGTTCTCTGGATAGATTTCACAGATGACTGGGTTTGTGTTCATATTTAAGAATCTGAATTTTCATTCTAAAATCTTCGAGTTCTCAAAAAAAAGATGCCGTGAATCATTGTAAAGTTGACGCTAAGGGAGACCAGTACCCTCACGAGGCCGTAGGGCTCCTTGCTGCTTCGGCCTAAATGAGTTTTTTCCCCTAACCCCTCCTATAACAATGAACGAGCCTCTGCCCTGCTTCGAAGTGAATAGCTCTATAGCATAACCTCATTAGCGGGCTATGCTATAATGGAGTGAAGGAGGAGAACAATGCAGAAGATGCACCGAGAGGAACCTCGTTCATTCTTGTTCCCATAGCTATACCCATTGAAGAAGTTAAAGTTATAGTATACCCAGTAGAAAAGTTTTGGAGGGATTCCATTCTCCATTCTTTTGTTTAGCAGTGCATTTCCGCCATTACACCTTAAGCTTTGAGAAAGGAAAGAACAAACTCTTCTGCTAATTAAATTAATATTAAAGCTAAAAATTAGACAGTGAATCTCAACTAGTGCATAATATGGAGGTACAAGACGCTCGTCAATTTACAATCATCTTTCGGATACTGGATAGCTTGGAGCTCGAAATCTACAAACAAATAATAATGGGTAAGAATAAGCGGTAATATCCACCAAAAACGGGTTAATTGTTTAACTTCATTTCCCTTTACAATCGCTCAAACCTAAAGTATTTTTTTCATAAGGAAACTATACTAATTTTGTTCAAAGAGTCAATTTTCAAGCGTTGAAAATTGGGAAATTTTCTATCTGATCCAAAAGGACGATACCCATAACGCTGAAATCCTTTGTAATATTCAAACGCAAAAATCGTACAGCAGTACAGACCACTATTATAAAATGCGTTGCGTATTTCGCCGGTGATTCAATAATCTGTGACAGAATTTAAGGAAACATACAAAGATATAAAAATATGGAGAAATCGTATAAATCAAATTAACTCTGAATTTTTTTTAGAACAAGACCTCAAGGATAAAATATTGATAGCCGCTGCCAGTTCCGAAAATCTCACAGATGAACTGAAGGATGTCATTCCGATAGCGGTGCATCGTATGGCTATTGTGCAAGAGTTGCGCAAGGCTGAAATTCAGGAGATTCAAGAAATTACTACTACGCCAGCGTCCACAGAGGTCGAAAGAAATGCCGAGGTAAAGTGCACAGAATGTGAGGTAATGTTGCAGCCCACTTGGAAAGGAATATGGGACCACCTCAAGGTTCTTCATGAAAGGAGAGCTAGGAATTTGAACTGGTGTTGTCCATTCTGCGGATCTAACTTAATGTTTTATCAGACTTTTAAAAAACACGTCCAATCCCACCTGAATTTGTACCCTCTTAAAGAAATTGAAACGCCTCTAGAAGACTGTGTAGACAGTGAGGAACTAGCATCTGGTAGTCTAGGACAGGAAAAATATTCATCTTCTCTGAACACCGAGTTAGACTCATATCAAACTGAGGCGTTAAAATTTATCGTCCAGTTGCGATCCGCTGGGAAGGTTCCTGTTTCTTTTACTGACGGTGTGATAAAATCTGTGTCATTGCTCATTAATAAGGTTGTGGAACTAGCGAAAATGGTGGTAGTAAGTGAAGAAGTTCAGGACTCGTTAGACTTGTTGGATCAGGTCAGAAAACCATTTTTGTTAATATCATCCCAGTACAGCATGAATAAGTATTTAATGGACACAGGAAACTTGATTGAGCCTCAGGAAATTGCGTTAGGTTCCAGATATCAAATCAAAAACGGAGCGACAAAGCTGACACTAGATACTTGTCAATATATTCCCATCAAGGAGACTATGGTGAAAGTGTTGAGTGCTCCTGGAGTGATGAAATCAATTATCAAGTTTAACAGTTCTGCTACTTCACCTTCAGATATAATTGTGGGGGATCTCGTTAAGAAAAAAATTAGCAGCTCCACGTTACCAGTAGTGTTACTGCTTATTTATTTTGATGATGTTGAGATTTGCAATCCCCTCAGTTCAAGGCACGGAACACATAAAGTAACTAACTGCTACATTTCCATTCTAAATATTTGTGGAAGTTACACTTCAAGGCTGGAAAATTTGTACCTCTGTTTAACTTTTAAATCCAAGTTGACCACGCTGTATCCTCTCTCCACTATTTTAGAGAGATTAGTAGACGAACTGAATGAACTTGTTAAAGGCAGTATTCACGTACAAGCTAGTGATTTCTCTGGTGCGGTGAAAGTGATTCCGGCTCAGGTTTTAGGGGATAATCTTGGACTCCATCAGGTGTTAGGTTTTACGGAATCATTCGTATCCAATTACCCATGTAGGTTCTGCAGGATGCCTAGGCATCAAACTACTAGGGTAACTCTTCCAATAGAAATGCAGAGAAGGAACCGGGGCAACTACAAGGCTGATCTTAAAACTAATGACCTTTCAAAAACCGGCATCAAGTTTGATTCCCCATTTAACAGTGTTGAAGGATTTCACGTCACTGAAAACTTCTGCCCCGACTTGATGCATGATGTCCTTGAAGGTGTTGCCATATTGGACATGAAGATAGTGTTAAACCATCTACTAGTTAGCAGTTCACTTTCCATCGATGATCTTAATGGAAGGATAAGTTCGTTTGACTATCAACATCTAAAGAAAGACAAACCCCCTGTGTTAACAAAGAAGGCAATTCAAAATTTGGAAAGCACCACACTGGGCATGACCGCTAGCCAATCGTATGCTCTACTCCAAGCAATGCCCATGATCTTCGGTGATTTATTCCTTGTGCATACTCTGCATTGGGAACTGTTATTAGCTCTTCTAGAAGTGATGCATATCGTGATGAGCCCGGCAATTCCACTACATCAACTTCCATACTTGGGTTGCCTGATTCAGGATCACCATGAGCTCTACATGCGTGTCACAGGCAGAACGCTTAAACCAAAGCATCACCATATGCTTCATTATCCAGAGTCGATTCGCCAATTGGGACCTTTGAAACGCTACTGGTGTATGCGTTTCGAGGGGAAGCACAAATTTTTTAAACATATTGCAAGGATATCCTGCAACTTTACTAACATTACCAAAACCCTGGCTACCAGACACCAGTCGTTGTTGAGTTATAAGTTTCTTCAGAATAGAGAGTACGAGGAATGCGAAGTGCTAAAGTTTGGGGTTTCTGAGCAAAGTTCCAATTCCAGCTCAACCATTCAATTTGCAAAAGATGAAGGAGAATTCGATTCAGATTCTTTAACAACCTATAGTGCTGTGACTGTGAACGGGACCAAGATACGCTTGGGAGACTGTTTGCTTGTTTCTTCAATCAATCCAGAAGAGCTGCCTAGTTTCGGAAAGCTGGAGTTAATTTATGACTCCCCAGCTCGTTTGCTCACATCACTAGTTTTAACAAAATATACTACAGTTGGCTTTTGTAAACGCTTTCACTCATACGAATTATCTAACGCCAATAACTTAATTTTGATGGATCTAAATGCTTTAGAACTATCCAAGCCACTTTTAAAATTTTCAAGTTCTGGGTCAATGCATGCAGCCCTTCCTTATACTTTTTTCTAGCGGACGTAAGTATAATGCAGAATACATGCTCCGTCATATATTTATTAATTTTTTGATTTTATATTTTCAGGGTGGTATCCCACTGAGCGTCGCGGCCGAAGGACATGGAACTATTCCGTCTTTGCCAGGAGTCGCTCTCTTGCCTTCTACCCCAGCTCGTCAGTCTATTCGCAACAGAAAGAGAAAAATGTTTCACGACGATGAGCCGGACTTTCTGGTAACAAGAAATTAGAGATGTCATCCACTTCTTGTTGTGTATGTAATTGACTTTTGCAGGATATAAAAAGCATGCTGAGAAAAAACGTTGCGGATACCAGGTCTACAGCTGGGACTGAGATAATTCGAATCACTGAGGAGACCGGGGGGCTTCCGCTGAACTTGAGGAGGAAATTGGTACAAATAACTTGTCAGGGTCTGATGGCAAAAGTGCATAGTTCACGGCCCAGTACGAATCAGCGTGAGCAATTGGCAGAGGCGATTGTCAACCAGCTTTTTTCACAACTGAACGAGCCGAGCAAAAAATGCTTAAAGGTAACGCTTAGATTTGTGCTAACCGCTGCTAACACATTTTTGATGATCTTTAATTTTTAACTTGACTAAAAAATAAGTAGTATTTGTAGTACAATCCACCCTTGTTTCAGGATGGTGAAATTGTTTGTTTTTTATATTTTCATACCATTTTTCAGGAGTCATTTTTCACCCCATCCTTGACATACGTGGGCCCAAACGGCAAAAAGAAAGGATTACATGGGTCAGGGTATTTGAACTCTTGGTTCTATAATTTTTGGCACCGAAACCGAACAACGAGCCCTAAATCTTCGGAACCTGAGGACTTGCTCGATGCAGGTGATCGCATTAATCCAGAATAGCTAAGGCTTTTGGTCTTGTTAATGAATTTATTTTGTCCACGCAGATCCCGAGCAGCTTTCTGATGAGGAACTTGTCAATTTTCAACAATGGCTAAGGATCAATTATGGCCCCCAAACTAAAGTTTTCGACTTGCTAGCCCAGACCCGACGTTACCGCATTCAGGAACTGAAATCCGCGACGTTCGATCGCATCGTCAAAGACTGGCCTCGCCTTTTTGATATCCCTGGAGCGGTGAGTTTGCAATATTTATCTATGGTGTTTTTATATGCGCTCCGAACGGTAGTTGCTAACTTTTTTTCAATCATTTTTTTAGATACAACTAGACTTTTACGGAATGCATCCAACAGTTGCTGACAATCTCACCTACAAATGGCGACACTTGGCACAACGTATTCTAGCATACGGAGCAAAAGTGATGAAGCGGTCACTACACGCTCTTGACATTTTGAACGACGAAGGTAGGGGGAAATGATTTTTTCCACAAGTAGAAGATTTTACTGACTTAGCCAATGATGAATCTCTCTATTAGTTGTTTATTTTTTAATTTTTAGATGACGAGCTGGGTGCGTGGTTCCTTTTGCCTTATATTGTGAGGTCTAAAAATAAGAAAGTTTCTTGCACAGATTCTGTTGAAGAATTTATTAAGGTAATGCAGCAGATTATATAAAATAATATGACTTTACATTAGCTCTGGTTCTACAGGTTCTGCCGTCGCCAACCCATCTTCATCCTGAGCTGGTTAAGAAAACTGATGAACTTCCGAAAGTTGTTGTTATCGGTGATCGAACCACCCTCGCTTTTTCTGAGTACTTTGTTTTTTACAAAGGGAAGATGGTAAAATGTGATTCGCTACTCGAAGCTGTCGACTTGTCCTACAAGTCCTATTACGTATTCAATATGTCGTTCCCAACTGGATGTAACTCCGCCTATGAATTTCTTCAGGAAGGCGTTTATTGCATGAAATCCAAGTTAGGTGCTAAGGCTCAAGTCAAAGAAATGGTAGCACTTATTTGTAACATGGAGTAAGCCAGCGTTTTTTTTAACTGTGGTTGCTTGAAATCATAAGAACCTTTTGTCTATTTAAAAAAAATTATCTAAAGTTTTACACGAACTGGTATGCTGTTCTTAGTTATCATCTACTGTTGTTAGTAACACATAATCAAGAAAAGATAATCAACTAATTTTCGAGGCGTATGATTATTCTTCCCAGGTTAAGGCTCTGAATTACGTTATAGACTACGTTTTAACTTGTTTTGGAGGGAAGTTTTTTTTTAGTTATTGTTAATACCACAGACATCTTCCAATTTTTTGCGTTTAGTTATAACCTTATCATTATTATTCATTTTTATTTGTCCTCTGCATGCAAAAGTTTAAAAACTGTCATAGATTTTTGCTGAGTATGAAAATCCATGTAAATATGTTCTCCTATTGCAATAAATCAAGGAATTATGCCTACATACAACGAGCAGGCGTGTTTAAAGCAATAGTGCAATATTTTTGTTTTTAAAACATTTAATTTTTTTTTTGAAAACCAAAATATTATTTTTGAAAACTGGTAGTACTGATTTTGCATACACGGAATTCTCAAGTAGTGAACTGAAAGTACTTTTGTTGCAATTGTACTGTACTCACGTCGAGCATTTGTTGTTCTCGTTGCAAGCTCACGCGCGTGCTTCCGGTAAGGACTAAAGTTTTCACTGCTCTGAGTACGTGAGAGTATTCAAAGAGAGTGGAAATGTGTACGGTTCACAAAACACGAGCAAATGTTCTCACATTGAGTGTCAAAATACTAATGTGTAGTACCCATTTCTGAGAGTGCACTGTACAGAGGTCGGACATGGATTTTAGACCATCTTGAAATTGCGATAACTTTAAGGCACGCGTGCGAAAAAATCTGAAATTGGCCGGCTTACTTGCCATGCCATGCTAATGAAGTACCAGGTTTTACTTTAACAGTTTTCGCTCAACTATCCCTCTACCACCCTGCCTTGTAGACATTCAAGCATAATCTGAATTAATTAACCCCTGAAAACCTCA
>JABASM010001031.1:0-16870 GCA_019776545.1 Brachystomella parvula | reverse complement strand
TCAGGAAAAAATAAATTGCCACGCCCATGAATCAAAACAATTCATTTCCATACATGCGATTGTTGAGCATCGCTTTATCTGCAATTTGACGTATCAACGAGCTCTCCAGACCCAGGTCTCCTTCCGGAAAATTCCCCCATGTTTTTTTTTCAAATGACTGCGAATTATTTTATTCATATGGCTGCTATGCTGGCGGAATCATGGCAACAACGATAGCCAACAGAATTCAGGAACAAAGCAAGATATAAAATACGCTCAAACCTCTAAATTTGTTGCGACATCTTGTATTTAAGCACCATGGCACATGGAGAGTGCCCAAGCGTCAAGCTCGTCGGAACCTGTGTTGACGAAAGTTTATGGTACATGAGCCCTAGAGCAATTCCAAAATGTATGGAGATATGTCCTAAGCCGAACTGTCCAGGAAGCAAAAGAAATAAATGTACTGGTAAGAACCTGAGGCATGGACGCTAAAGATTATTCATAAAATTAGCGTTGTATTTTAGAGATTAAACCTGGGGATGGAGCCTGCTTTCTCTATTGTGGTACTGACCAGGAAAAAGCAAGGGAATGCGGATGGAAGTCACCATACGATTTTTCTGTCAACCCACACCAGCGCCTGGTTCAGCAGGAGCCCTGCGTAGAGTCAGGTTTTCGAATTGACAAAAATTACTGCAAGTACCCGAACAAGGATTTTGTTCGAGACAACGCCATGGCTGCTATCCGTGCAGTTCCTAAGGTTCCCATCCCTCGAGTAGTAGATTCTCCGCATGGACACAAGCAAGACTGGTGTAAATCCGGATTGGCTAGGAACCATGTCAATAACAGGAATTTCGGAAAACTTCCGTTGTATATGTGCTGTGTAAAAGAGCGGCTAGCAAAGGAAGATTACAGGATGCGCTGCATTTTAAGTAACCGTGGAAATATATGTGCGGATGCTGGGCACAACAGGTTCAATAAAATGGGAATGCTGGAAATGCAGCGAAGCAGGAACCCTCTCGTTCACCAAGCCAAATTCTACATCAAACCAAAAAATGACGTCGTGGCTGGCGGCCATCCTATTCCACATCCTTGCTTCCGTCCTAAACGCTGCTAAAATCCAGGGAATCAGCTAATACAATTTTAAAGCATCATTTTTCAACTTGGCATGGTTATAGCAAAACTCTGAGCATCGATAGTGCTCCCTCCATCTGTTGACTTTCCGAAACCTCATTGCGCGTAATTCGAAAATTCCGGCTTTGACAGAGGTGAAAAAATATTGAAAAGTGGGTGTAGCGAATGACGACCGAGTCAGAGCTGGGAAAACAAATGAATGTTCACACTCCAATTTCATAAAGAAAAATGTCTACCTCGGGAAGCAGAAACTGGGATGCACTTTACGGATACGCGATCTTGACAAGCTAACACAAATTTTTCTAATTAAGAATTATACAGGATACACACCAAGTTCAAATTAGTAAAGAATTAATTTAAACTCATTTGTTGGACAGTACAGTTACCATAATCTAAAACACGATGAAGAACTCAAATAATTTTTGAAGAAATTCCCATGCAACTTTAGCTGAGAAACTCACCCTGACTCATTTTTTAGTGTTTAAACGATTTGCAAAACTAATTTCTCGACCGGATATTTTTTACCCTTGGAAGCCACTGAACAGTCAGTTGACCTCACGGATATGAACAAGTGATACCAGTACCCTATTAAAAACTTATACCAAACTTGCCTTTCTCGACCCTAAACGTAAAATCCAGGGTCACCAAGTCTTCTTGGCTTAAACTATAAATGACCTCTGGGGGCAATTTTTTTCGCAGGAAAGGTCAGGTGTGATGTAATTTTAAATCAGCAAGAACTTTCCATTGACGCATCAGTTACTCATATCTAGGTCATCTGAATGACCCCTGGTGACCTACAAAGGTCAAGGTGACCCGAATTTAAAATGGCCTCCACTAATCCCTTCTAGCCCAAAAACTAGAGTGGGGTTGCTTTTTAGTGAAAGTTTTATGGGAGTAGTAGTAATGTAGATTGTTGTGTGCCTCTTCTCAGCCAACTAAAATGAATTGAGTGAAATCTGAGTGAGCTGAAAGGATGCTCAGGTTTGCCTATGCCCATCACAGAAAAAGTCTCTTAGGTCGTCGCGCCAGAAAGTTATTGTTTGGTTTGATAGAATTCACCAATTTAATTTGGTAATCAAATAAGAAGCGAAGAAGCGTTATTAAGTTAAATTAATTATTTTTGAATATTGAGCAGCATCATCAGGGTACTGTGTCGTCCGTCGTCATCTTCCCGTTGTTAGAAGGTAAGCAAAACAAGTTGATTTTTTTCGTGTACCGAATTTTCTCGTAACTTTATTTCTGGATTCATTGCAAAGGTCTGAAATCAGTGAACATAAAATGACAAAGACAGTAGGTGAGGCCCAAATCATCAAGCGGGGTGGACGAGGACGTGGAAGAGGCGTCAGTCGAGGACGTGGAAGGGGGAGAGGTCGCGGCCGAGGTCGCCCAAGGAAAATGGTGAGGCTGAAACGGTTGACTCAATCGCTTTTATGTTCTCTGTTCCAGGTTCAATTGCGTTAACGTTTTATTTAGATGATAGAAAGTGACGAGGAAGATATCAAGGAAGAGTCAGTGGAACAAGTCATCGAAAGTGATTCTAATGTTGACAATATTATTGAGTTACCTCCCGAAGAACGAACTGAGCGTAATTTCGCATATTGATATTGATCAGAAACTTGGATTCGCTAACAATTTGCTATGCCGTTTCCAGAAAAAGCGGATGTGAAAATCGAAGTGGATGCCGGTGCTTTGTCAAGCCATATTGTGGAGAGGGATCCAGCGGATATGGAGTCAGAAAGTTGGTAACAAGTAAAGATGGCACAAAGGGCGGATAATTTACTCGAAATTTTTTTAGGTGAGAAGCGGATGAAAATTATGGCAGAAATAGAAGCTGCCATGACTAACGAAAGTAAGCCAATAAATTCTATCCTCTCCCGAAGAAAATTTTAATGTTGTGACTCTGCAGTTGACTCTATCGTGAAAGGAAAATTAAATCGGCCCTTCATGTCATCTTTCCTTTCACATCTTAAGCAACCTGCAATAATGGATAACTTTAATTGGAAGTACAAACGAGGGAAGAAAGGCGAGGGACTGTCTTCTCCAAATCTTCACATGTGTGATCTCTGCCTGCATCCCATCCTAGTCTATGGTCGAATGGTATATATCTTTTTCGCTTTCTTAATTTGTTATTATTATTTGAATTGTTTCGAACCCGCGACTTTATTGCAGATTTATTGTAAACACGTTTTCTGTCTTACGTGCGCTGATAAACATCCGGATAGATGCCCTAGATGCCAGGAACGTGTATACCGAGTAGAAAAGACCATGTTGGGAAGTATTTTCATGTGCTACTTCGAAGGTAATCACCTGATCGCGATTCCTTAGTATAGCTTAGCTCATTGTAAGGATCTGTAATCACAGTGGTTTGAATTTATCATGGTATCTTAAAGGTACACATTACGGATTTGATGGTTGCCGCCGTACTTATCTATCTACGAGAGACTTACAAGCGCACTTCGACCATAGGCACAAGCCCCGTCCAAATGCTGAAGGTTCAATTGATTCGGTTCAACAGCTTTCCACCCCATCTGATGTAATATTTTCCCGGCCATTTGATCGTCCGAAATTGGCACCAGAGCGAGCAGATCATCGAGTTGAGGGTCAGAAACCAGTCCGACCGGAGCGTCCAGAACAGACTCGGGAGTCGGCACTTCCACCCTCCTGGACAGGTCGGTATGACAGACAAATTTTGGCAGTCCGCCCTGAGAGGAGTCTTCAAACTCGAGCAGAAACACGAGTGGTAGAAAGAAGGATTCCACTTCGTCCCGGTATGTTGGAGGGATCCCCTCACTCCCCGGCATCAATGAATGAAAGACAAATTCAACCACTCCACTCACCTAGAGCAGAAAATAGTAGGCAAGAACGTCCTGTCCGCCCAAATGACAGACCAGGATGGCAAAGGTCAGATGGCAAATCAGAACGGCCGCACAGACCAGACAGCAGGTCAGAGCATCCGCCTTGTCCTCGAGCAGATGAAATATCAGATAGACTTCGCGCCGATGCCATGCCAAATGTAGTACCTCCTACGGAAGCTAAAGCGGAAAGGCAATTTAACCCAGGTGGTAGTGAAAGAACTCATAGGATGGGACACAAGTCAGAGGGGGCTGTTGTTCCGAATTATAAAACGGAAACGGATATGCTATCTTCTGATGGCACGCCGGAGACGACACCTCGTACGGACGATAACTCGGAATCATAGTATGGGACACAAGTCAGAGGGGGCTGTTGTTCCGAATTATAAAACGGAAACGGATATGCTATCTTCTGATGGCACGCCGGAGACGACACCTCGTACGGACGATAACTCGGAAAGGATGCATCAGGAAGACGAAGATGCGGATCAAACACCTCGCCTGGAGGAAATACTAGACCGGCCAGTTTCTTTACAGAATAAGGATGTGTGTCACGTAGAAAATATTTCAGATGGATTAATTGCCAAAGCGGAAAGGATACCCCGTCCAGAAAATAGAGCAGATCAACCATCGCGCTCAGATGAGAGAAAGGATTCTTCGTATCGTGCAGCTGAGAAATTAGAAAGATCTCGGTCAGAGGATAGAGAAAGGGTCACTCATGAGGAAGATAGAGGGGAGAGTACAGCTCGTTCGCTGGAGAAATCAGAGTGGCAGTCTCGTCTAGAAGACAAGGCAGAGCGATCTCTGCGACCAGATGACAAAGAAAAGCATCACCCAGAGGATAAACTGGAGCGCCTATCCAGAGCAGATGACACTTCAGATCGGTTACTAAATTTGGACGGCAGGCAGCATAGACTGTATCGCTCAGATGACAAATGTGATAGGTTACCTCGTCCCGATGACAGAGAGAGAGGATCTCGTTCAGATGACAGGCTGGAACGACCGCCTAGAGGGAATATGGATAGGTCAGACAAAACACTCCGCGTTGAATCCAGGCAGGGTCGACCATTGCGTCCAGATGAGAAGCAAGAGCGGTTCCCTCGATCGGACAGCGATCGCTTTCCCCGGTCAGATCGGCAGGAGAAAATGAATCCAGACAGACCCAGGGGGGAAAGGTCGGATCGATGGGATCGCCAAGATTCACAAGTCATAAGACCAGTAAGACCCGAGCGGCACGATAGGCAGATCCGCCCGGATTTCTATGGCAGGTCCTTTCGCGAGGAGCCGATAAGGGAATTCAAACCCTTGGAAAGACAGTCTCAGTATAGGCCAAGGTATGATGATCGGTATGAGCGATCAAGTCGCCCTTATGATCGGATGGATCGAGGTGATAAAAGGCCCAGTTCTCAGCACCAGGATGGAGGACGTTCTGTGAGACGTCGTATGGATTAGCCTCAGGAATGAACTCTTTTGACTATCAGGTGGCTGGTCTTGGTACCTATCTCTTTTCAGTGGACAAGAAATTGAGACTTCTCGGTCCACTTTATTGTTGGTTCAAAATCTCTGTTGCAGTTTGCAACTTTTTTTAGTCTTCAGTTCTTGAATCATGTATTAATTTAAGTATACAGCTTAAGAATCACCTAGCATTTGAAACTAACAGATTACGAAAGAAATGTTCAACTTAATTGAAATCAAGATTATATCAGATTAAATTTATGTTTTGTTGGAATCTCATAAATGCAAAAAGTCCATGTGGAGTTGGAATTTACTGCAAGGTAAGCTCCGATTTGCTGAAATCAGATTTTGTTCCTTTCATCACTGATTGCTCTTTCATCATTTTCCTTTTTCTCGTGAAACTGGGATTGCTAAAACAGCAGAATAATATTATAGTTTTTGGTCATGATCATTTAGTTTTTTACTCTACTTGAACTTAGGATAAAGAGGCCTAATGCGTACCCATTTTTACGTGACTAACCGTGAGGATCTCAGTTATGATGACACAATCTTCCCGCTTTGTCGGTTTTGGGAAGGATGACATTGGCATATTGACCTCTGACCGCGTTGTGATCTCGTTCAGGGAGGAATAACCCAGCTCAATCCCTCTCAAACAAGAAGGAGAGACATGGGGCCTCCATTGTTTCTGCCACTTTGGTCATTGCCACGAACAAGGTCTTTGTGATGTAATTTCTTAATTCTCATGTCGATTCCTGCCAATCTGCTCAATCTGAATTTTTGGGAGCATTGTATCTCCTTGTCAAAATCCCAGAGTTCATTATGAGAAACAATGGAGTTCATAGTTTTCAGATATTGGGGAATGCATAAAATTAGAGATGAGGCTGGGATGATTAAAATTAATACTGGGGGGAGGGTGTGAACTGATTTAACAGCGTATCGGACTGGCGGATAAAAAATACGCTGCTCACTCATCATCATCATGGGACTGCTGACGAAGGCTGCTCGATTTTAAGTAGCCAGAAGCCTCTACATTTGAGGGTAGTTAAGTTGACGTAGAGCGTCACTTTTCTCCAGTCGATCGGTGAACTCCCTCCTTGAAGTTTTAGAAGTTAAGATCCACTGTTTAGAAATTAGGATCTACTATCATTAATTTCTCGTGGAGCTAGAAGCCTAAAGTATAAAAGTTTATCACCGGGGTTTTCTGCATTTCGGACTGCGGAAAAAAGACGCTGAGTTTGTTAAGGAAGTTCTAGGAAAGGAAAGAAATGAGCTTATATTTTTGTAGGAGATTCCTTGTAATTAATTTTTTAATTCTACTTTTCTCCCCTTTCCTTAATGGTAAGTTACTCAAATTTTTATTTTTGTTTTATAGAGCATGAGGTGTTTTTTCTGGTAAAGCTAATTCATGAACGCTAGGCATTTTAAACAAAAACAAAGAGAAAGTGTTAGAAAGTTCTTCTGAGAGAGGTGAATTTTCATTTTGGAAGGAGATGCTTTTTAGTTGGTGGTACTACTCGGGTATGAGTAATTTGGAGAGGAGAAATGTATTATGGCTTTTACCATTTCCCTTGTGTCATTTTAGAAGTAATTTGTTAAAAGAGGAAATCCCGGTAGTATCGCTCGGTAGTATCTCGCCTCACTGTACTTAGAGTAATAATAACAATCGTTTTAGAAAATTAAAAATTATCCTTTTCCTCTCCACGAGTTAATTAGTGATGTTGGCCATTAAATTATTAAGAGCATGGTCTTTTCTCTTATCCATTTTAGTAAATCCAAATTCCCTTAAATCCAGGTCATTTATAATCAAAGAGGCGGTTTAGGGTATAGGGTCATAAAGATTCCATTTGGGAAATTAAACTCTGGGCCAATGAAATGCAGTCGGATAACTCTACGTTTTCTTTAATGCACAAATAATAAAAATAAAAATAATAAAAATAATAATGAAGTCACAGCTAACATCAACTGTTCTAATATTGTTCTTTGGCGAATAGGAAACCAACCATGTATTGCTAAGAGTTATGGGGAAGGAAGCCTGGTCTGCGTCTGTAATTCTACATATTGCGATGACATGGACCCTGTCACCCTCCATCCAGAAGGTGACCTACTCATTTATACCTCGAGTAGAGAAGGAGCTAGACTCCAAATAAGTACAGGGACTTTTAGCCGTCACCGTGCCTTCCCACCAAACCCAGTCGCAGCTCTCATCCCAGGATCTGGAAACGCACAGACACAACAGAAACCATGTAAGTAAAACGCTGAAACTCATTATCAGTCCACTCGCATTTTTACCAGTTTTTGACTTTTAGCTCCAGAACTGAAGGTTCATGTAAGCAGGGTGAAGATTTCGTCGCATAAGATCCTCGGCTATGGTGGAGCCTTCACAGATGCCACTGGAATTAACCTTCGCACCCTTCCACCTGCAGCCCAGGAGAATCTCATTAGGTAAGCTTGAACAAGAATTTCTTTAACTTTCTTCTCAATTAATCCTTTTTTTGATGATGGAGCAGAGGAATAAACATTAGGAGATAAGCAGAAAAGAGTTCACGATCTCGTGAAATATTTTAATGAATGAGAAAAAACTGAATGAGTCTGGAGCTATTTAGTCTGGAAAATTTCCCTCGCCGTTTACTCTGATAAAACCCACCGCTGCTATAATCCAGTGGTGGAAATGTCCAGTTAAAAAAGCCGTTTACCTCATCTCAACCTTTTTGTTGATTTTATTTTGTTAGGTCATATTTTGGGCCTAATGGAATCGGCTACACTGTCGGTCGAGTTCCCATGGGCGGCTGCGACTTTTCACCAAGAAACTACACATATGCAGACACTCCAGGGGATCTGGATTTGAGTCTCTTCAAACTCCAACCAGAAGACTATTTGTACAAAGTAAGGGACATTTTTCGTTCTTCACTTACCCCTGTTCCTTAAGTTCTGCCCTCTCTAACATTTTTAGAGAGAATGTGGTGTTGCCACTAAAAAGTTTTACGATTGGCATGTTACCGTACGAGTAGAATGGGTATGAAAATTCTGAAATTCGCAACCATTCCAAGCTTACACGGCTGTTTCAAGGCTGTTTCAGCTTACACGTAAACCCGAGGTCACACGAGGCCATAGCCAAATATTAAGTTCATCCATCCCAGTTTTTTCCATTCATCTGCAATCTGTTAACCTGTTACTACTGTGAAATCTGATGCCAATGCGCTACCAACTGCGATGCGGCTTTTTAAGAATTAGTTATAATAGCTAACTATAACAGAAGAAGAAGATTAGCAAAATATGCTTCAAAATTTTTCATAATTCACCGATTTTAAATTTTTTCCCAATAATTTTATTGGCAGTTTCCAGATGTTTTTTTTAAAAACATGCGTCTAAATGAAATTCTGGCGTAACGCGCGTTATGTAAAATTTTCCGCTGGAGGGGTGCCATTAGATTTTACGTTCGGTAATTCCTGAGCTATGGCTAAACTTAAAATGTCTTTATCCAAATAATTTTGCAATTGACTGTAATCGAGCTAATTCTATAAGTTGAGTAATTATGATTTTGATTCGTCCAAAAATAACAAGTCTGAAGCAATTAAAAAAATGAAGGCTGGCCTTCACTGTGCAGTGAGTTTTCAAGTTCAGTTTGCCGACCTTTCTACCCTCATGTTATTTCGAATTCAGCATTTGAGTAGCTCTCTGATGAGTAGTAAAGTTGAATTTCATGAGATTCTCTAAATTAATCTGATAAAAAAATGGGCTGCGAAGTATTTAAGAGTGAATAAATGTTTTCATTCAGCTCTAAGGTTTAAATTTAATGCCTTGAAAAGAAATTAATCATGGTGACCGGGAGAATTAGGTTTGACATCTTATACGTCGCATCTGCAGGATTGCATCAGCTCACGCCTGAACCTGATACTGATTGAATGAGGGGTGTACGAGAGGAGTGTCTTAAGATACGATTAAAATACTGGGGTTCTTTATTGATGATAATCATAACAGCTATTTGATGGTAGGATAGAGATAATAATATTATTTTATTTCCACAGATTCCCTACCTTAAACTTGCGGAATCAGTAAGCCCTTCTAAAATCCGGCTTTTTGGAAGTCCTTGGACAGCCCCGCCTTGGATGAAAACAAACAACGACTACATTGGGCTTGGTCTCTTACGACAAGAATACTACCAAGTATGGGCCAATTACTTTGTCAAGTGAGTGTACAGATCCTCAACTTTCCTTGAGTGAAAGTCAATTTACCAAGTTGAGCTTCTTTTTCAGATTTCTAGAGTCTTACAAGAAAGAGGGATTTCCATTTTGGGGAGTGACAACTCAGAATGAACCGTTTGATGGGCTTGTTCCACTTTTTCCATTCAACTGCATGGGCTGGTTGGCATCTCAGCAGCGGGATTGGATCAAAAACAATTTAGGACCCACGCTTCGACGATCAGAATTTTCAGATTTGAAAGTTATTATATTAGACGAAAATACAGCAGCACTTCCACGATACCCGCAAGAGGTTAGGGCTCTTACATAATTTTATCTTTCCAATCCCGTTTAAAGCTCCTCCGCCTGTACTGTTTTCTAACAAGATAAAATATACGACATTTTTAATAGATTTTACAAGACAAAGAAGCAGCTCAGTATGTATGGGGGATTGGGCTTCATTGGTACTCAACTGACATTACAAAACATGACCCTATACTTCAGACACACAACCTCTTCCCTGAAACTGCTATTCTAGGGACTGAGGCTTGTGCAGGTAAAACACTTTTCACTTTTACTGCTTTCACTCTCATGATTTCACTGTTTGACAGAATTCATCTGCAAATGTAGGATACTTTAAGTCTTCGCATTATAGAGATTAGATCTCCTCAACCTTTTCCCATTAATCTGTTGAAAGTATCTTAAAGAAGCTCTTTGCTGCGGTCGTTGATTTGACAAGGTTCCTAAGAAATACGACTCTCTCACTCTTTCCAACTAAAGTAAATAAGAGAAAGAACAAGAATGTCGAACGTCTTACCCATTTTCTGTTATGTTCAACTCTGAAATCTTTGGTCTTCGGTTTTATTTCAATCCTAAAACAAGGGAGACAGGTTCTCATCTAAACCTCTTTGACACCGAACATTTTCAGCTAGTCGTCTATTTAATGCTTTGTGCTCCTTTTCCAGGTTTTCTTCCATGGGAGAGAGAGAAAGTTAGCATGGGCTCCTGGGAGAGAGGAGAGGCATATGCTGAGGATATTTTGCAGGTACGATAGCCATTTGTTTATCCAACCTTCATTATTGATAACGTTGGCTGCTTTAATTTATTTCACGAGGAAAGGGAAGGAGTGATAAAGAATCCCGGAAAGAGAAAGAAATTTATCTCATGATTCATGATTTCTTAATAGATTTTTTTTCTTCCTTTTTTGGATCTTTATAGGGAGTACGGAATCATGTTGTAGGATGGACGGACTGGAATTTGGCCCTTAATACGGAAGGTGGGCCTAACTGGGCTAGGCTTGCTGCCGACTCAGCCATCATTGTTAATAAAACTTCAGGAGAATTTTACAAGCAACCAATGTTCTACGCTCTCGCTCATGTGGCTAAATTCTTTCTCCCTGAATCTGATGTGCTCGGGGTTCAAACGACCTACTCGAATTTTAAAAACTTAACAGAAGTAGTTTTAGCTGCTGTCCAGAGACCAGACGGTTCCGTTGCTCTCAACTTACTTAACAGGTACGTGGGGGCATTTCCTGGTATCATCATTTCTGCATAATTCAAAACCTTAAGAAATCGAGGGCTCATCTCACTCTTCTCCAATTTCTTTACCACAGATGGCCTAGAATATTATTTTTAGAGTCGATGCTGCTTTAAAAAAAAAAGATTTAGCGAGCACTTTAAAATTGAAGCCCGCACGCTCGAAATCGAAAAATTAGCATGAACTTCCTATACTGCAGAGAGGGAGAGACATAGTCAACTCTGTGGTAGAATTGGAGAAGGTCATGGATAATGAATCCAAGAGGAACCAGAAAGCGCAATGCAGCACCCAAGCTCCTCAAAATCTCTATCACAAAAATCATTCTTTATTTTTCCCCACTGTTAGTCTGTAGCAGGAGGCTTGCAGCTTTCACCGCAAACTTTTTCTCTCCCTTGTTTACAATAATGTGTTTCTAAAATGAGACTTTCTTTTCTGGATTTTCTTTACAGAAATGACATGGATGTGAATTTTGTTTTGTCTGATGCTGAGCGTGGGGATTTCCACACTGTTCTCCCAAAAAGAACAATGGTAACCTTTCTTTACGTCTAAAAGGAAAATCCTACTGAACTCAGGGATGGGAAGTAATCCATGGAAATCGCAGTTTCTGCCATTTTCATATTACCCGTTTTATTTATAGTTGCTATCATACCATATGAAATGGAACGTATTGTAAAAGTATTCTTGAGAACTACTTTCCGTTGTTCTTCGCCTCTTATTAATTTATATTAAGTCTCTTTTACTTGTTTAATAAAATCAGAAAAACCTATTCTTCTTTTCTCTTGAGTACCCTATCAGTTTCTTAATTATAGATAAAAAGGAAATCCCCGTGATGCAATAAGAGTATAATTTGTGTGAACTCCATGGGGAGAAGGCGTTTAAAAAGATGGGCACTTGTATCACAGTTTCACTATACGTGCTTTCATCCCATCGTCGGAAGCACCTTCTCGAATCCTATTGTCTTCATCAGGGCTCTCAGAGTTTGGAGAAGCTTCCTTCTAATGAGCAAACGTTTCAGGCAGATAAAAGCTGATTCAGGCTTTCGCATATTTTCCCACGGTTATATTTCTAGAATCGTGCTCACCATACTCGATAATCAATTTTTCCACCCTAGTCTTGTCACTCAAAAATTCGTAGTTATCTATAGATAGCAGTAGGAATGAAGGAATTGCTTATAGCGAGGCGCGTGAAAGCTATCCATAAACTTCTCTTCACCTCAATCCAATGAAAAGCTTTAATGGGAAAGGAACTTTCTTCATTGACCTGTCCCAATACACCACTTTGCATAAGTAACTTCCGATAATAGAAGAACCAGTTGACCTTTACTCAGAGCTTCTTCTTTTTTTATTCTACTGTTCGTGGTTACTTGATTGCATGTGACCAGCTTTGGAATTAGGGAGGAAAATGTCAGAAGTTAGAGAAGGAGAGGAGCCAAGTCAGGAAGTGGAGAAAGCCTTGAGGAAAGGGAGCATCCCGACATGTGCAGCAGAAGGGAACTTGTATCTTCTTGGAAGAGTGTACTGTACTACTATATTACAAGGGTAAGTGTTGAGCTAGGAGAAAGCAGCTAGGCCGAATCTCCTACCTATAGCCTTCTTCCAGTGCTACTCTGCTGGAGGAGCAGTAGAAATTCTAACTTTCTCCCGCACCACCACCACCTTTTCCTCCTTTCTTCCGCCCAAAAATTCACTAGTCTCCGGGTTGCATTCCCAGGGTGTAGACTAGTAATTCTCTTTCTGAAATCTTCCTCACCAGATTTATTGATTCCAATTCCCCCAATTTACTACTGCCAATTAACTCTGCAACTGGACAAGGAAGGGAGCATCATATACGGGAAATATTATTATCCACTCTAGTTTAACTCGCTAGGATTTGTGTATACTTGACTCGTGGGAGTGATCTTCAGCAATCATGGTTTCTTCTCTATTTTTACTCAATCTTTTATTCCTAGTCATGGCTTTCTCCTCTGCTTCAGGTAAAAGCATTTCTGGATTTTATTCTTCTCATCATGATTTAACATTGAATTTGAAGTCAAAAATTAGTGGTCATTAAATTTCTTTTGTTCTAACTAGTCAGACGTAATGACGGTAATGACAGTAGGCACGAAGATGCGTGTTAGGATCTGAATTTGGCCATTCCCAATCCATGGTCAGATCACGCTTAAGTGAAATCTCACATGGATTAACATTTATTCGAGCATAAAGCAGAACGTTAATTACTTATTACAGTAAACTGAAAAAATTTTTCAACATGGGAAAGGATTTCCTAGAAAATTAAACAACAATATTCGCAATAATATCTACCGCTGGTTTAAGAGCGATTTTTTTTGGTTACGTTTTTTAGATTAACTCTCAAGCTCCTAATGATTTTCTTCTTGTTTTTCTATGCTTCCAGAGTCAGTCCCTTTGCCTCCAGGAGATCTAGCAGACAAACTCTCAGAAATGAAGCGTAAAGCCTTGGATTGGTTGAAGACTCAGCGGAGGGGGGATTATACTTGGGGAAGCGATTCATCACGAGTCATTGTTTCCCTATCTGCAGCAGTAGATGGTTGGCCTGTGAAGAATGACCCTGAGTCTATGCTAATCGCTAAACAGTTAGAAGTAGAAATTCTAGCAAAGTTGTTAAGGTTAGATCATGTCCGATAATCTCATGCGTAATCACTAGAGATAGTTTGATGAGCTAAGTCAGCTATTCCTTTTATCTGAAACTTTAATTTGATTGAAAATAGAATTATTTTTTGAATGTAGATTTTCTGAAGAGTCTATTCCTCCATCCCGTTTGGCTTCCTACGTTCTCGCCCTGAACGCAATCTGTAGAGATCCCCGTGACTACTATGGTCATGACATAGTTCGTAAGTTGCTTCAACCTGAGGAAAACCTTGGGCAAATATTAGACTGACTGGAGCATGTTTTGGAATTAAGATATGCTGGAACGGGAGATGATAGCTGCAGATTACCCTGGATATCCTGAGAGTTACGGGTTCAGCTTCTCATCCCTCGTCTCATGCCTAGGTGGGAGTCAAATCCATCGACGCCAAATCCATCATCTCGTTCAAATAGGTCGTGATCATTCACGGCTTCATGGTATCGGTAAACAATATTGTATACTTACCTTAAAGGCTTCTTTGTTCACGCATTATGGTTTTAGAAACAAGAGCGATAGCGATGCTGGCTCTTAAATGTATTTACCATCACCACCGGGTCCATGCCCTGCAGAAAGTCCTAGAAGAAGAGTATGAAGCACTGGGTGCACTACAAGGATTTGATGGGTCATTTGGGACGCCGCACACAACATCAATGGTCATACAGGTAACTGAAACTCCAGCGTATTAAAGACAGCAAAAAAATCGCGGGTTTTTGTTTGGATTGATTATTTTATAATGTTAATTAATGTGCTCATTAAGGGGCTTCGTTCGGATGAGAGATTTGCCCCGTACTGGAACATGACGAGCGCAGCTCTGGGATTGGAAGCCACTCAAAGGGATGATGGCTCATTTGGGGACGTTCTAGGGACGGCTGATGCTCTCTTGGCTGTTTCTTCACTGCTCAACAGATCCGCTGGAATTCTAAGCATGAGGAGGCGCCATTGCTTTACCTACACCAGCAAACCATTGGACCTCCTCTATACACACACCCCCTCTTCCCCAGCTCCGATTCCCCAAACAACCGGCCCCACGCTTTCGAATACTTCCCAGCTCACACTTTCAAGTGAGAATGAGCTCCCCAAGAGTTCAAACCCCCCAGAACTATCGCTGAATGAAATCGCAGTTGAACCTTTCTCATCAAAGCCTTCGACGGTAACTGAGCAGCTTAGCACCAGCACAACTCTGTCCCCAGAAACGGCTAATCCCCCAGCATCTTTTTCTCAGTCTGTTTCCGTAAATTACTCTCTCTGGATCGGACAGGATCCACTAAGCGCAGAGAAGCACAATCTCAATATGACAGTCCCAGCCAACACTTCCTTTTTCCATTTAATGCAACGAGCATCGGAACTTGATCCAGCGTTCGAGTAAGACAATCTCTGGAATATTGTATTCCAGGCTGAAAATTCTGTTTTCTCATTTCCTCAGGGAAATGAAATTCGAACCAATGCTATAACACCCATCCCCTTCTTTTTCCTTAGATTTTCTTCAACGGTTTGGCCAAATGGTCACTACGTACATACAATTTCTGGTCATCGGGAACAACCCGTGGGGTACAACTATTGGTTACTTTATCGATTGCCCTCAAACCCAGATCCCACAAAACCCCCGCCGACAACTTACGTCGCAGATAAGGGTAAGAGCAACAAATAAAGAAGCATTATATGATTTTAATTTGGATTACTCAAAGCCTACTTGTTTTTTTTTTCTTTAGGTGTTGACGATTTAATCGTTAAAAACGGAGACATTTTCTTATTTTGGTTTAAGAAAATATAAACCAAGCCCAAAAAGCTATGAGTTGCTTGATGCCTCCATATAACATTCAACCATAGTGCTTCAAGGTATTTTCGCCTACACATCATTGTATTGTCGTTAACCAAACTATAATTACTGCAATCTTGAAAATACGGTTTTCTTCAGAGTATTTTTAACACTCTCAGCATGCACGATGGCCTGTATACCGTAAGACTGATTAGTGTCGTCATTAGTGCCGTCCCCCACACACCCATGTCGCCCTCCCCCTTTCTCTTGCGGCGAGCTCACTCTTACTCAACCCATGGGAGAGGAGGTGCAAGCTTGCTCGAGAGGCAGACAAAAGGGCAAGCTCTCATTCCTTTTCTCTGCTCGAGAGGAGGAACCCCGAGGAGGTGAGGGTTGGCGACATTTGGCATGTGGGGAGCACGAAGTTAGGTCCCAAATCTTTTACTGAGTTTCTATGTTACCGACAAGACCGAAAATTAATTTTCATTTGTCATGGTTAAAGCCGCTGCATTTCTCGTAACATAGAAATTCAATGAAAGATTCGGGGCCTGATTCCTTCATGGTGGGTGGGGGCGGGGCGCTATCGCGACACTAATTATTCTTTCGGTATGTAGGCCATACATGCTTTATGGTGTTAATAGTTGTCTGGTCTTATACTCGGCGAACGCGGTCCTGGATTTTCAAGACCCATGACGAATAAAAGCTAGGTTTGTCCTTATAAGGAAGCGCAGAGAGTAGGGTTTAAATCTGCGCAACCTCACCGCTTTCGTAAAGCACCATGAGCGACTTAAAAGTTGCTCCACTTCCTTCAGAGATATTTGTGCTACAGCTGAGCACATGTAGTTCCCAGCTACCACAGTTGCATTTTTACTACTTGCTGGGAATACTTCAAAGTCAGCGGAATTGAGAACGTTCGTACTCCTCATGATTACTTACGCTGTGGCGTAAAAGAGGACACTACCTGCTCTACCAAAATGTAAATGTCATTTTAGCGAGATTTTATTTGTATGTTTACGTGGGAGTTTTTACGTATACTTAGGATGAGTTTAAACTCGGCGTAACTACGTTTGTACGCACTACGTGGTCCACCAAAAACAAAACGCCGATTGTACAAAAATAGAGCTTCCCAGATGAGTCGGAGAAAGGGAGCGAGGCTCCCTGCAAAAGCTTCAATTCAATTATCTCGTACCAAAGTTAAATATCTCGTCCCCTAACTTAGTCCTACACGTAGAGCAATTACCCCTCTTCTGGCCTGCTATCGTACAGTTCAATCTGTTATCGTACGGAGCAGTAACTAGCGTTTTTGTCTTTGATGAAACGTAGGGAGCCCAGGGGTTTTT
>JABASM010001030.1:0-16872 GCA_019776545.1 Brachystomella parvula | reverse complement strand
AAATCTAACTTCAGAATTCACAATTGCTAAGTAAGATTTTTTGGGGGGATTGCTGTGGAATGAATGGAAAAATATCCTTGAATTCCTTATAATGAGCAGAGCACCTGCTTTTATTCCGAACATAGAGATACAAGCTACAGTTTTTTTCAGTTGCTCTAGAGGGGAAATTAATTTTCCAGCTCGTCAAGGCTTAAGAGATTACACACACCAAACTGTTGATTTTAAGGGCTGTTGCTAAGGGAACGATGCAAAAAGGACAATTTTTTGTAAACAGCAGATGCGAATTTCTTGAAAAAATGAATCAATTTTTTGAACTGCAATATTTTTAATTACTGGAGGGTTCTCCGTAAATTAATTAGTGAAAAGATGAAGTACTGCATAGTTAAAACTGCGGAAAACTTTGAGAGGAGGTTGGAGTACACTTTTTTAAGTAACCTTCGCTCGTGTGGCAGTCCTCCGGCCAAGGGAAACCTGGGTCTACAATTCGATAAGTATTCATTAGAAATTTCTGTTGACTGCCTCCCTTCTAACCCGGAAGTGAGGAAAGTTTGGCTGGAATTCATCGATGATAACAATCGGATGAGCGCTAAGAAGTGGGAACCGAAATCTAGAAGTGTACTTTGTTCTCGGCACTTCCAAAAAGGCTGCGTTGAGTCGTACAAGCAGTTGAGACCAACGGTTAAAAATGGCCACTTCCCATGCGTCAAAATCGATTTTCAAGGTCGTAAAATTGTTGACGAGGTAAGAAAAGTACAGAATTGAAATTAAGACCTGTATTAGAAATTCATTGGTACACGGCTATCTAACTTTCATTTCTTTTCTAAGGCAAGACATAAAAATCAGATACCGTCTCAGCCTCACTGCAGCCACAGACCTGCCCTGTCAGAAGTAAATGACCTTGACCGAGAACCATTAGCCGACCTCAATGCTCGGAATCAGCACCTGCTTTCCTACCACGTCCAAGCTGAGACTGAGCCTTACAAACTTCTCAGCGAATGCCGCTCAGAACTACAGCAGTACAAAACGGAGTGTAGGAAGCAGAAGCGACGAATTAAAGTCGCACTGTCCGATTATGTATTTAGGCTGTGTCTGTGTGTAAAAGTAATCATGGCCTATTTGCGAGTAAGGCTTCCCCACGTCGCAAAGATGAAATCTGTTGAAGCCCAGCCTACAACGGTCAGAAGCAAACTGACGTGGTAACCTTCAAAGGCAACTAAAAGAGCGTCTCCTCTAATTATATGCTAAAGTGCAGAAATAATTCAGAGTAAAATAAAATATTTCATTTTTGAAAAATTGAATTTACCTTGACAACGCTAGGTAAAATCAACAGATTGGTGCCTGTGATCTTTTAAGCCTTGACGGATGTTTGGTTAAATTTGACCGTATTTTCTCCTCTAGAGCAACTCGCAAAAATCTTAACTTGTATCTCTATGATTCCGAATGGATTAATTACGATCTTTCCCGGACTGTAGAGCAGAATTTTTCCTGGATCTTGACTAATAAATATTTAGTATTCAAAAGAATGAGGACCTTTGTAAATCTAACTTCAGAATTCACAATTGCTAAGTAAGATTTTTTGGGGGGATTGCTGTGGAATGAATGGAAAAATATCCTTGAATTCCTTATAATGAGCAGAGCACCTGCTTTTATTCCGAATGGATTAATTACGATCTTTCCCGGACTGTAGAGCAGAATTTTTCCTGGATCTTGACTAATAAATATTTAGTATTCAAAAGAATGAGGACCTTTGGAGCATATGGATCCATTTCTTTTGTGCCTGGTGAGAAAGTGAACTGAGCATACGGGTGTCCACGACAGATGAGGATTGGGAAACAATGTAAAGTCCAGTACAAAAGAAACTTGAGGAGGATATTCCTTTAAGAGGTTCTAAACGAGAGTGAGTTAGCTGTTCCCATGGGATCCTTTTGCCTTTTTACTACTTGGGGGACTTTCTCCACGCCACTCTCTTTCCCTATTTTCACCCCCTCCATCCCAACAGTCGAAGAAAGTTAAGAGTGGAAAGGTGGAAAGGATTTTCACACGTATCTCCCATCTTCCTTCCTTCCGATTTCCGTCCTCAATCATTTATTAGGAAGGAGAGGGCAAACAAGAGGAAAAGAAAGGATTGTAATTGTAAATCCACAAAACTTCCACACTTTTCACTGGATTCTTACAATAGTAATAACAAAAAATACTAGGAGCAACCATTCAACCACCGGCAATTCAGCATACTCTGTCAACCAGGAGGGTTGAAACTAGAAATTTATGGAAGTTAACGAAGCCTGGAATAAGGGCTTCGTACTCACTATTAAAAAGTTCTAGGAATTCCTAGTGTGATGAAAATGGAGTAGAATATGAGACTCTGTGGATTTTTATAGCCGAACTCTCGTTTCCATTTGAAATGATGATTTATGAGGTGAAGAGAAGTTTGAAAACCTGAAAGTCCTTTTAAGTAATGTCTACAAGTCATAATGGGTAGTCGTCCCATCTATTACTCCTTCACCCCTTGATAGAATCTAACAGATTACTATGCTTATGGAGATTTGAGGACTTTCACTACCTCCACCGACGCTATTCAACTCAAGAGCATTATAAAAACAATGAATGAGGTGTCGTCGGGGAAGAATAAAAATTTCTTTTCAACCAACATAAAAATCCATGTCAAAATTCAATGAGGTGTGCCATAAAACTTTCTCCTCAACTTTACTTCCACCACCAACCAAAAACCATTCCCTCAGCACACATTTGAGTCTACTCAAATTACACTACTTACTTTTAACTATTAGCAGGTCGTAAGTTCAATGAGAAGAAACCGCTTACTGCTTCCCAACATCATAGTTCTACTTCGGAAGTAAAAACTAGCCAGCATTTCACTGGTACCAATTCTCATGTAAACAAAATCAGCAAAATAATAATTTCAAAAATTTGAAGAGCAATTAAAATTTTTAAGAAGATTGGGCTTCAGACTACTTCATTGCAAGGCTTGTTCGGTTATTTGAATTGGAGGTAATCGGCGGACACCGTTCGGTTGCAAAATATTTATTTCTCTCCTGCAATCTTTCCCCTGACTCTTTCAGCTTCAGTTTTACAAAAGAGAAAGTTAGAGAATGAGGAAAATTCATCATTGTAGGAGTTCCTGGAGTTCAATATTTGTGATTAGATTATCTCATTAGAGGCTTATGAGAAAGAAGAACAATTAGTCCCGACTCTGATCAGTCTCGTAGAGTTAGAAAGGGGTGGGAGGGGGACGCCTGGACCTATTATATTTTATGCTCAATTGCAATGTCTCTATTGGTAGTAGTAGTTGGGAGGAAGACTTTCACTTCCTGTTCTTCTTTTGGCAGAGGATCAGAAAGCTTCTTCGGTCTTTGGTGACAGGAGGAAAAGGCAGTAGATTTCTCCCTCCCTTCGTCCATATTTATTATTGCATGCTCCGTGTAGTACTGACAGTAAAACTTTCCCTTCTTTTCCTTTTATCAGAGAAAAAGTCTAGTGACTAAGATAGGGAAGGAGGAGATGAGCTTCTCTTCAGAGGAGAATGAATACACATCAAACTTCACAACTTCCGTGTCCAGTGAGCTTAGGCGAGGTTCCTACTTAAAGCAAAGCCTCTGCTCGGCTAACACATGCTTATCTTGTGCTACAGCCTAAATGACGAAAAATCAAACATTTCCTTGTAAAACAAAGGAAAGGCAGTAGCAAGGGTTTGTGATTTGCCGGGAAGGGAAAGGAGAACTGAGAAGAAAGCTTTAATTAGAATGGAAAAGAAATTTTCCTCTTTTCTCTTTTTTGTTTTATGGGAATCATGATGAAGGCTATGCTAACGGACCCATCTAACCCGTCCGTAGTTAGTGAGGAGGGTTGGGGAGAAAGTGAGTCTCCGCCAGAAAGTCAGAACCTCTGAACTCAGTGGAGCAGAAATATTTTTTCATCCTGTGTCTCTCCTAAGATCCTTTTTACTTTTCCTTTCATGGAATTTTCACATGCTCAAATTTGTTCCAATCTGAAGTTTTAAAAGCTTTTTCCAACTTTTCCTCCCTTCTGCAAATGCTGGAACGCCGGAAGTAAAGTAAATTATCACATTTTCCCCAAAAAAATAAGAAAATGGACAGTGGCCGGACATACTTCCGGTTCTATAAAACTTCCGATCATAAATACTCAGCAATCAGATTCTACGGAGCTGTCAGTGTCTTTTTAAGTAAATTATCACATTTTCCCCAAAAAAATAAGAAAATGGACAGTGGCCGGACATACTTCCGGTTCTATAAAACTTCCGATCATAAATACTCAGCAATCAGATTCTACGGAGCTGTTGCCCTTTCAGTGTCTTTTTTCTGCAACTAAAGCTGTTGTTATATAAAATAAAGTGAAGATCAGAGATTTTAAATCACACCGCAAGGATTTCCTATTTTCAAAAGACTGTGATTAGAGTCTAACGAGCTTGGATCATCACTTGCTTAGCAAAGGAATAAACAGAAAATGCTTAAGCTCGCATTTTTTTCAGGTGTGTAATTCTCTTCTTAGTTTTAAAAGGGGGTTCATCTACTTTGCTTTTCCTCTGACTGTTGTTGAGATAATAGTCTGACAAGGGACACAATGTCAGGAGAAGAGGCGAAAAAAATTCAAAATCTAAGGATCTCAAAAACTTTCTCCACACTTTCACCCTCTCTTTTTTTCCTCTTTTTCCGTTTTCTCTTTTCTCCTAATAGACTCCAGTTCTTTTTCCATTACAATGCAAAATAGGGCCAGAGTGGATTTTCCAGTTAAGTGATTCTGAGACAAAGGGTCATCTGATTAGAAAGTTCAAAAAGGAAAGGATCACCTCACAAATCTCGACTCAACGACTTTCCGCTCTTTCCAAACTTTCAGTTTCTCCAGAAATAGTTTTTTTTAACCAACGGCAAGCACTGACGGTGGTTATGACCACTTTGCGTGTCCGCTTGTCAACCAGCTCAGCCCTTCTTTAGAATAAACTGTTAATTCTGAGTTAATTCACTGAATGGATTTTTCATCTGTACAGCAGTAGAGGTTTGGGTGAAAAAAGCATGGCGCTTGGGAGTCTGTATCCATTTTCGGTCACATTTGCATTTATTGCACAACTCCTCTGAGTATGCGGTTTTCCGTATTTTTCACAGCATTTTTTCTTCATAAGATCTGGTAGAGTAGAATTTGTTTCAAGTTTTTATTCTCGCCAGTTTGTTATCGCTAAGGGAAAAACTTTCTCCAGTGGAGAGGAGCTCCACTTTCACTGGATTCAATTTTAATTCTCTAAATGCACAAAATATTTTATTCCCCTTTTTCAGTGGAATCACACGACAAAAAGAAGAAAGGTTTTTATTCTCAAATGTACTCCTACTACTTCAGTTAAAAAAAAAAAGTTTTTATGTGAGTTCAATCAATGTAAAGTATGAGTGTATGGAGATTTACTCCTGGGTGGTACAGCGTAGCGTGGGGAGGGGGAGTGAGGCTGGCTAGACAAGTCATGTTGTGGTGGAGACGTCCTAGGGATGAAGGAAAGAAGAGAAACGTGCCTGTCACTCGACTACTGAGAGTCATTGGGCTTCTTCCTTCTAAAAGAAGATTCTTTTTTGACGATGATAGTCCCGGAGAAAGTGAAGGAGGAAAAAAAACGAATACAAAGAGAAAATGTGTAAAGTTTCTTCACTTTCTCCTTTCATGTAAACTCTCATTACTTTAAGAAGGGAAAAATTTTTTTTGAAGAAAGTCACTCTCAGTCAATTTGCTATCCATAGCATCTTTAACCCAGAAGAAGTTGAGCATGGAAAGGGCAATCGACAGACGAGCTTCAGGGCAATTACACAACACCAAAAAAATTGTTTGCAACCATAAAATTCGCAGCCTAGAAACTTGAGTATTCGTTAGACATGATACTTCCATAACTCCCAGACAGTCAGGTGAAAATCCCAAATATGAAAATCCCAAATGTGAAAACCCCAAATGTGAACGTGGAAATCCAAATCCCAAATATGTGAATATCCCAAACATGAAAATTACAAAATCATATATAGGATTTTCACAGTAGGGATTACTATCTTTTTTGGGATTTTGACATGGAACCGAGCATTTGAAATGTATTAGAGTCAGTTTCAGAGCATTTTTGACTAATCAAGGCATACCCCTGAAGCTTTTATCCGGTGGAAGATTGGAAGCAGGAAGAGCATTGGGAAAATTTGAAATTTAAGGGTGGGGTGTCAGAAATTGGTGGTGTCTCCGCAGTGGATCTTTCAATCTGAACCACTGAATTTCTTCCCCTCCAACTAATCTCAAAGCTTTTCCAGAGTAAACATTGAGAATTCTTTTCCTTTTCTTTGGACTACCATTCCTCCTGCTTCGGCCTTTTCCTGGAGGAGTAAATTACTTACTCAGAAACTCCCGTTCCCGAAGTCGCTCATCGTCGTGTGGGTGACTCAAAGTCTACAGAAACGAAGCTTTTTCTCCAAATGAAACTGAAAACGATATCCAGAAGGAATCGAATCGAAAAGCGTATATACGGACAAAGAAAAGTGATAACGGTAAGGGAGTTTAAAAAAAATCTATAGTTCTGTATATTCTCTCAGGAAAATGACATCTTTACTCTGCTGTGGAGAAGGAGCATGATTAGCAAGGTTACAGAGTGAGCTGGAGTTCGAAAAATACGAGGAGGGAACATTTGTAAAAATGAGGATGGAATTTGAACCTCTCGATTTTATTTTTCCTTAATTTTTTTTTTTTTTTGGAAATGCTAAATTCAAAAGCATGCTTTTTTCATTCTCTTTTTTTTATAATAAAACCTCCATTTTCAGTTGATCTTAATGAAATCTTGTCACCAGATTTATCTCCTTTTCTTCAGCACTGCCGAGAGAAAGTTTCACCGAGAATTCTGAACGGAGATGTGTGATAGGCCCAAACATTTCCCTTTGTCATTTGAACTTAAGTGTGACATGTATGTGTAGGAGAGATCTTTCTCTTACTTTCTAGGAAGCAGCCTCATCATAATTTACATTTTTATTGTGAAGACATCGTAAGTCATGGGGAGGAGTGGGTGGTGTTTTGCGATAGAGTATTACATCCTCCTATTCCAAAACTCAAGAGCTTCCCCTCCTCACCCATTTCACTCTCGGAGCTAATTTGGTTTACAATTTTCCTATAGAAAATAAGAAATATTTTCAAGATGTAGATTTGCATTTATTAGACTTTCTCCTCCTAACTACAAGAAACGTGATTACGTGAAACGATTAAAATGAAATTTGATTACTATGCAGAAAATGAGGAGAAATTAAAAGTGTTTAGACTTGAGGATTTAATTTAAAATCTTTGGTACTCTCACTTTGTAAGATGAAAATTGGATGGGGTATGAAGGAGAGAAATGGCTTACCGATAGTTTGTCGATGTGAATTGGCCGAAGTTGAGGATCATAAAGAAGTCTCGAAGGTTCAATGTTGATGGGGGACTGGCGCCGGCCGTTGCTACAAAGATTCCACTGCGGATTCCACAAACCCCAAAATGCTGGTCCTGCAAAAAATATTCAGAGCAAAGTAAGGAAAACTTATGAGAGAGAAAGTTATAATGGGGAGAATCCTATCTCCCCATAAGAGTTACGACTCTCAAAAGAAAGCATCTATCCTCCTCACCTCCCCCACAACAACAGTATCTTCAACAACAGCCATGCATCTTAACGGTTCGAATCCAATCACTTTTAGATGCAAATGCTTTCAGTTCACTTTCTCCGGAATCACATTAATGAACTCAAAAACTTGAATTAAAAAAATGAAAATAATGCTAAGCTACTTATGTCGCTTGAATACCAACTGACCTAACAACGTCCGCCCAAGGCCACCAATGTACAACCTTAGCATGATTAGCGGGAAGCAAAAGGAGCACAGGGCATTCCTCTTTGAAATTTTTGCATGAAAGTCTGCAAACTTTTCTTTCCAAGCGCCAAACCTAAACTGAATTTACAGAAACATTTGATCCATTTTATTCACACCTTAAAAAATAAAATTAATGCGCTTGTTCGCATTTTCCGTCAACGTTTTCTTGATAATTCACTGTTCCCTGTGAAAACCACATAGCTAAATCGCCAACATGAAAATCCCCATCATGTAAAAAAATCCGCAGTCTGTAAAAATCCCCAATTTGTGAAGATCCTCAACGGGAAAATCGCAAGTTTGCAGGGACTGTTTAGGATCTGAGGCTTTTTACCATTTAGTGTCACCTCTGCATGAAAATGGACAACGAAAAGTTCTGAAGGTCCTTAAATCAAACGGAAATCCCAACAATCTAGCAACCTAACAACGCAAAAATCCTCGCGAACTTTTAATTTTCAAATAGAGAATTTTATAATCGGGCATTTTCCCATTGGGGACTTTCAAATGGTGTTGATTTTCACATTAAGAATTTTCGTTTCTAGAATTTTCTCGCGTCTAATTCACATGTTTTTTCCTAACAACTTGGGTTCCACTGGTTTGACTCTTCTTTTCATTTTCAAGTAGCGGCTGATGACTCTGAGTATAATGGTGGAAGTTTAAAGTTTTCTACTGTAGCTTCCCTTTGATATGGTGATGACGATAAGCCAATAACTCTGAATCACCTATTCCACCCGACTAACTGCAAGAATAAGAGGTTTTCCCCAACTTAGAAGGTGATTGGACGGGATTTTTATTTACGCCGTAAGAATTTGTGGTTTCTTCAGCAGGTGAAAGTTCTACAGGAATTCTGTTTATTCTATTCCAGCAATTTGTATGTAGGAAAATCGGGAAAGGAGGAGGAAGCTCATGAAAATCTCATGAATTTTTCATAACTATTATTTTCTCTCTAACTCTCTTTTTTCACCTCTTTTCTTGAAGCGGGGAAACTGAGGTAAGGCTTTCCCATTATTAGGTGATTCCGAGGCCAGGAGTCCTTCTCAGGTGGTAAAGAGATTTATGAGAGTGGCTCTGGGCTTTGGGTGGGGAAGTGATGACAGGCGGCAGTTCACCTGTTCGAGTAACTCTGCTTTTTAACACTTAAGACCCTTGAGTGATGAATGGAGTCCTCGCTCACTGATTTATGCCTACGGAGAAAAGTCAAAGTGAAAAGAATAATTTTTGTCCCGGTGGCTTAAGGGGAAATGGAAGAAGCGATCGGCGGTCGTGCGTAATCATGATGGATGCAGTTCTTATTATTCCACTGGGATTCTCGCCAATTAATTCCCCACAACTCATCAATCTCCAATGTACGGAACCTACCACCTTCCAAGCCACAGATCATCATCACCATCATCAAACCCCATTAACTCTACTCGCTCCACTGAAACTACCCCCTCCGACTAACCTCAAAAATCAATTCCTTCCAATTTTATTGAGGACGAAAGTGTCAGAGGGTAATCTGAGCCAATCAGGTTCAAACTCATTGGCTGGTCCAAAACTTGCACTGAGAATAATCACGGAGTAGGAAATTATTTAAAACGTAATAATTCCTCGGAATATTTTTTATGGTAAGACAAGGGATCTTGACTAATGAACTTTTATGCTGGATCATTTCTTTCTCCAAGTTTTCTTTTTTTTACTTTGTGCTGAGATTAGCAAAACTGAGTTTCGGGGAGAAAATACTTAAGAGTTGGAGGAGTGTGGACGGAACCACTACTACGCCACCAAGCACCCTCTCCAGCCCTATTCTCCATTAGCTAAAAAGGAGAAAGTAAAGGAAAGAAGTATGACGGGTGAAAATCAAGTGATGGGTTTCGGAACATTTCCATTTAGGAAGGTTAGCTTTCCACTCATATAAAGAAAGAGGGGGAGGGGGGTTAATGTGTGCTCAGACATCCTTTGTAGACGTCAGAGGGAGAGATGGGGGGTAAGACGGGGCTCTGTCATTCTGAAATGAGTCTTGCCTTTATCACTGTCTCCCAATTGCTCAACCATAATCTCTTTGAAATGATTCTTCTTCTAAATTAATGAGACAGATCGTTTTCTGACTCTTTGAAATTTATTACTTCACCTCTTTCTTCCCTCCAAAACTCCTTCCACTTTTCTAGAATCCGGAGCATCTTACTCCGCCAGACCAGGAAGGATCAAGACTACGAACGACTACACGCCTCGTCGGCTCTCGGGTGACAGAAAGTGAAAGTCCTCCTGGGCCTTCCAGAAATCAAATCCAATTCTCATCATCACTTAAGTAGAACTCTAATACGAGAATCTCTGAGTCCTTCCATTCCACTAACCGGAACTACATTCAACTTCACCACCTACTCCTGGCCAATTCCAATCTTTTGATGACCCAGGCAACTTTCCCTCCAAACCAGGAATCAGCCATTTTGACTTAAAGGTTACTCAAACTCTAATTTTATTAGTGTGATCGCTATAAGAAAGGACGGGGAAAGCCTTCGTCGATAGTCTAAATTTGCGAGAATAGAATTTCTTTTTTTCTGGTGAAAGTGAAAGTGAATTTCTTCACTTTGTTTTTAAAAAGTTACTCATGCGCCTTCTGGAAAAATGCTTCTATTTGAGCAGACTCCTGTCTTCCGGACCTGGAGCCGTTATTTTGCGGATTTAGGAGGTTAAAAGCTGTTTACAGCGTGGTTTATGGGACTCATCACCTCATAATTTGCGTAAACAATTTAGCGAATTTGGATTTTGAAAAGCCTAGTCAATCTAAATTTCCGTAAAATGGCACCAGAGCTTTCGAAAGAAATAACAAAGTATGAATCCCACGCAAAGGGTTGGTCGGATGATCGTGAAAGGGAGACGATTCGAGAAGTTTCCCTACGTTACCCGGAAAAAATATTTTGTAAAGGTTCAATTTGCTTTTAGTAAATCAGAAAGTCTAAGCAGAAAGTCTGATTTGAGAAAATTGGGCTGAAAAGTGAACATTCTGAAGAATGTAAGAAATACGAATGTTCTTTTTCTATAGCTACAGAAGGAAGTTAGCAAACTCGATCCGACTCATCTCTTACAAAATTTCTGAGAAAACGTGTGTTATTGGAAACTGAAGAAGTGGTGTTTGCTTTGTCGCTTGAGTCTCAAATTACAAGGGGCGAACGGTCAGAGATTGTTTTTAATGAAGGTATCGATTTCATTCAAATCCCTTTCTCTTTTTTTTTCCCTTCATATCACTTTTCTGCTGAGCTTACAACAAATGAAATGGACAGAGAAATGAAAGAAAGTCCGAAAAAGTTCCCTCATCCACATTTCATCTTTGAACATTTTATTTATTTGCTCTTCTCCTTTTAGTTCTTAGCATTTTCTGAACATAAGTGACCAGCATATCCAGGGGAAGAAAAATTTGAAGTTCCATTTCCTTCTTTTTCATAAAAATTGAAATCAGAGTTTATTTCCTCTAGTTTTTTTAAGGGGAAACCTCATAAGGCGTCCTTTCTCCAGTAAGCACTAGGGAACTTTACCAGACTAGTTGGCTCGACAAGTCAGGAAGGCGGGAAGCAGGATTCCATGTCTTTCAAAACACAAACCACAGGATCAGCAGCAGACCAACCAACCACCAAACCCAAAAATGTCTCCTTCACTCTTGATTTATGACGACAGACACTCCAACCCTTCTCAATCATTCCAGTTACGATAGTCCTCAGGAGGGTAAAACCTGAGAAAGCAGAGGTGGTGACGGGAGATTCAGTAACCAGGAGTGAGCGGTCTAGATTCCTGGTCATGGTCACTTTGGGATAATCCAAAGTCCATTAACAGAGAAAAAATTTCAAGAGTTATTCTGATTGGGCAGTTTAGATCGGATCCGATGGCTCAGGAGTCTGAAAAATGTGAGGCTTTAAAATTTCAACCACGCTTCAATGAAATGACTGCACTTCACAGTACAGTTTTTTTCAGATCTTATTTGGGGATTTGCTTTCCGCGACCTTACAGCTCTTAATATTAGGTAATAACATTTGAAATTACGTTTAGAAATCTGTAGTGGATTTTTTAACGCGTCAGTTTCACATCGCCTTTTCTTTAGATTGAAGTAACAAATTGATAGGATAGTGCCGTGTACCTTCGACACTCTCCGTTTCTGCTATTGTGAAACACATCTACTCGTAATTGCCAATTTCATATCTGAGGATTTCCGAACATTTTTATTTGAGCCAAAAGTAAAGAAGGATGGATTTTCGCCCTCCTCTTCATTGAGACGGGAGTTAACTTAAATGAAATTTGGGTTAAAGTTATTGAGGGTTTATAAAGGACATTTAAAAGAAAAGAGATTGGATGGGCTGTGAGGGAGGCTGTAATGGCGAGGGATTTAAGAAGCTGATGAAATGGAAATAAATCCAAGTCGGATAAACTGTCAGTTGGAGATAGTAGGAAAAGAAACTTGGATTTGAAATAACAACTCTAACCAAGAGCCCAGGGAACTGTCGGCTTCTCACAAGAGACAAAGAAATTTATGATAAGATGAGATATAATAAAGAAAGCACGGGAAGAAAAAAAAATATCTCACAAAGAATCTTCCAATTCTCCTTCCGGACATTTTTACAGACAGTTCCCCATAATTCCTATTTACTAAGAATCCTAACTTACTTTCAGTAGGCCAATGGATTAAAAAATGGCTCCGCCGTGGCTTTTACATTTTTAGGCATACTTTTTCTATAAGCAAGATTTTAATTTGTTTTGTAGCAGACTGTTTTGCAAGGATACTGAGATACTCTGAGTTTTGGCAAGCAGGAATAGAATCTGCCAGAGCTTTTTCGCTGACTCTTATGCCAAGACAGTTATAAGTTATGAGAGTAATTTGAATTGAAGAAGAACTAAATGACCCTAAGAAATTATGAATAAATTTAGATAGTTATGATAAGAGAGGCTGTGGAGCCTTCCAGAGATGAGCATGGGAGAGCCAAGAAGAAAGTCAACGGAGTGAAAAGTAAGTCGTCGTATTTGTGTAAAATATTTATACCCTCTCCCTTGTCCCATCATTTCTTTCCAAACTATCAAATCCTTCTCATTGGATCCCGCAAAACATGAAGACGATTTTCTTCCAAGAAACTTCACAACAACCCCAGCGTCCACCATTCTTCAACCCACATTCTTAAACTTTGAAATGACGATGAATCGTAATCTCTCAGCTGGAAGTCAGACTTCTGGATTTTCCTACTCAAGTAATTTTTTAGTTCAATGTATTCTATGGTACAGATTTTTTTTGAAGGTGAAAAGCAGGACCATTCGTGTCCATTATCGAAACCTATGAATATTTTCCATTGTCTTTGAAGGCTACGGAAATGGATTTTCCAGGTTGCCGGGGCCCATTTGGGAATTCCTCTGGACATTTTCTGGGTTGACTCATTCTTATTTTATTCTTCTGTTTTCTTGCTTTTTCCGAAAATACAAAGGCGAGCTAATACCACTCCCCTTAGCATCTTCAAATACGAAGCTCTAATGCACCCTTTCAAAAACAAGAAAAAGTCTTTCTTTTTAGCGCAGAAACAGAATGTTATACAATGAGGTGAGAATACCAAATCAAACCTAAAAAATCTGTTCAAAATCCTAGAGAATTTCCAGAACTTGAAATTAGCACAGAATGGACCGAAAGCAAATCCGGCTATTTTTGCAGCCCAGTGCTACAAGCTTCAAAATTATTTAAGCGCTACCAAGCATTAAGCTTCTGATTGTATTGCCAAACTGTGTATAAATGTTCTCGATTCTCAGATCTGGAACCTCATTCTACGGGATTTCCCAGAAGATCATCTCCTTTTATCATCAGCTTCGCAAATGCATGACTTCCGATTCCTAGAGCTTTCTCTGGAAAGGCTGAAGCCAAAACGGAAGAAGAAAATAAAAATATACTCACCAGAAACCCCGTCGTATGTCCACCAGTCGTCCCAGCTGCCCAGAACTCCTTTAACACAAACAAACCGGAAAAAGACATTAAGTGTAGGATCAAGACATCGATTTTGCATCCATCACTTGATAATAAGTCGGCAAGAGACCGGGAGAAAGGAGAGATCGAGACATCTCCCCCCTCCCTTCATTTTAAGTTTCTTGCCATTGAAGATGCAGCTTAGCTTCAATGTGATCCAGCAGATGCATACACAACGTGTGATGCTCGTTCCTGGATTAAATTCGGTATACAATTCTGAATTCTAGTCTCATGCTATGAAATCAAAGGAGTAGTAATCGACTTTGAAACCGCTTTTAGAAAGCCAATAAGGACCTTGCATTTTTCCATCTCTTTTATACCGATTTTATAATTTCGTTCATAAGTATAGCAGCTAAAAGTTTTACCCTCATTAAACCCGAATATTTTTAAATAAGGAAAGAAAAAAACTGCTTACCTCGGCTAGTTGCCAGTAGAAAAATAGTTGTAAGTGAAAATATCACTTTGGAATTTGAATTGAGAACGGAAGGCAAGAAACTCATTTTTACATCACTTAAGAATTTCCAAATCTATTCAACAAAACCGCACGACCGCAGAGTAAAAAATCAGCGCCAATGCGCTGGAATTGAGAAACTGCAGAAATGGAGAGGACTGAAGAGCAAAAGAAAAAAGTCATACAAATTGCTCTGGGTAAAATTGAATGTTTCGGCACTCCGGTATTTCCCAGCAAATAAAAGTAAATGAAGATGTTCAAGCACACACTCACCTCATCCCTTTCCCACTGCTCGTTAGGAATTACGAGCACCGAAGTAAACTGTAATTATAATGGAAAAGCAGTCTTCAGTTTCTTAAAATAACTTAGTAGCTAAGATTCCCAGAAAAAAATTTATCTGTGGGATGAGGATGAGGAGAAACTGGAATTTGATGGTATTCAGTCGAGAGGAGGGAGGAAAATGAGAAGAGCAAGTTTTCTTTACTTTCACTCTGCTCTGTGCAAGGTAGCTCCGTAAGCAGAGGAGGGTGGGAGGGAGAAAAGGGGTAAGTTCTTTTCACTTTCACTCTACTCAGAGGCTCTTGAGCTGAGAATGAGAGAAATGAGGATTTGACCGCTCCCTTCTTTTCCCAGCCCTCTACATAAGGTTACCCCATTAACCTACAAATCGATCCTCCCAACCTTAAAACTTAACCCCTTAGCATCTGCTCTTAAAATCAAGGAGACTTAACTAAAAGCTAACTTTAAATCCCCTTTCTAATAAAAATAAATTTTTGGAATTCAAAGCAAAGACAAAGAGAAATGTTGAGAGGAGCTGGAGGACAGCTAAGTTTTGAGGCTGAAATTCACGGTTATTTAATGCAAAACCCACGGTTGAATTCCGGTGCCTTCTGAAAAACTTAAGTGACTCGTAACAGTAGGGAAAGGTAACCGGTAACCAGTTACCGGCTACCGGATCTTTCCGGTAAGCAGAGCTGAAGAAGCCGGAACTACAACAATGCAACTTAACTACAAACAAAATCCAATTCAAATTCAGCCATACTCAAATGCAACTAAGCAAATATTGCATTTTGTATGGTTTTTTTTTTAACTAATTTCAATTTTTTTGGGTTCACGTTATCCGCGATCTTTTAACCATCGAATGACCAGGCGACATTTGTGCATCACTACTTTTTCATCGGGCTTTACTGCAAAGCAAACTTGTAAATTTCAATTTTTAACCTAATTACGCTTTTAACCTATACGTTTTCTTTCGTTTTTAGTCAACCCCATTTTGAATTTTGTAATACGCTTATTAATAGCGCGAGCTATTTATGCATTTACTGATGTTAGTCTGTCCGTCCGGCCGTCCGGAGTTCAATATCTCGGCAACGGATGATCGGATTGACTTCATTTTTGGTGTGAGAGTCCTTTAGGGTCCCGAGGTGTGATCCACAAAGTTTTATAGCCATCGGTGAAGTTTTGCGGATTTTCGATTTTTGGCTCATATGTGTACTATATCGGCTTATGGTGCATACGTACTTATGGGCTTATGGTGCATACTTACCTATGGGCTTATGGTGCATATGTGCATACGGGCTTATGGTGCATATGTGCTTATGGTGCATATGTGCTCATATACCTCATGTACTCGGTATACTCGGTACACTCGCGCTATTTCGTACATCCGTTTGTGCGGTTTATTCTAAATCCTTGGCTGCCATTTCAAAATTCTCTGAAAATGGCATGGTTTTTTTAGGGTTAATTACTTATCGCTTCTCTTGTCTTAGCCCCCGAAGTCCGACAGTTTTTTGAGGTAAAATTGGATAGTTACATTTATGTTTTAAATAGAAGTATGACCTCGGAAACAATGCTTTCACCGTTGATAAAATTCCCCATAAGTCTCACGCCTCGTTTCCTTTTCTAGTTTTTTTCCCTCAGCCGTTTTCAGAGTGGACTAGATAATAGGAGTATGAAGTGGATTTTAAAAATCAGAGAACAAAGGAAGAGAAAGAGAGGGAGGGCGGATTTTTCTTCCCCTCCGGCATTAGACGACTTTCTCAATTTTTGTGTAGGGTATTTGGCTTGTGAGTGTTTGGACTGTGGAGAAAGTAGAAGAGGTGTAAGGAAGCCTCTTCTGTTTACCCGATTCTCCTCCTTTCCCCACGGCAGAGAACAAGGCACAGACAAATACTTCGGCTTTCCTTCCTTTCCTTTCTCTGTAACAGTAGTAGTAGTAGTAGTAGTAGTAGCTGGAAAAAGTGATTTCGACGGTAAATACATCAACCGCTTTTCGATGCAAAGAAGGAAAGGAAATCCGGAAGAACATGAACAAAGTTTTTTTTTGATGTTTCACTCCTGTAAACAGAATTGTTGAGGTTGTGAGGAAGCAGGAAAAAAGGATTAGGAAAAGAATGGTGGAATTTTTTCCACCAATTCCCTCTTTATTACATTTGACGAAGAAAAAAGAAGGAGAATAGAAAGAAAAATAAATCGCTTCACACGGTTTGTTTAATAAACTGTTTTCCTTAAATTGATCAAAGAAGCAACCTGAGGAACTTCAAATTAACGTGGACAAGGGTTTCTCCTTCTTATAAACTATGATGGAA
>JABASM010001029.1:0-16884 GCA_019776545.1 Brachystomella parvula | reverse complement strand
CAACGAAATCATGCAAACCGACGAAGGCACCTATCAATTTTGTAAAATAAATTTGAAACTTTTTTCAGAAGTTAATGTAGGTCGGTGTTACAAAAATTTTATGCTCTGGACGTTTCCTGAAATGTCTTTTATAATTATGGAAATGTATCAATGAATGTCGGATATTTTTTTGACATTTTTAGGGATTTTGGACAGTATCAAAACATTTAAATTTTTGAATATTCGATTATTTAAATATACGTGCAATTTGAATACATGTGCATATTTGAATTTTCGAATAGTATATTTACATATTTAAATTCTCCAATTTCCTCAAGGCCTGCAGTGCCGAGGAAACATTATATAAAAACGATTCCGTCGGTTAAAATGCTGACGAATTAAAATCAAGAACTAAACGGATCCCGTTTATCGCCGCACCAAGGAATTTAAGGTGCTAGGGTGGGGAGTTGCTTGACAGGACAGGAATGGGATGGGACTTTACTACTGACTTTAAGATGTGTATGCATTCGCTAATCCCGTTAAAGGTCAGTTCTCTATACCAGAGTCCGAGCGGATAAATCAAGCATCCTGATGCAACCACATTACTAACCTCTAGGAGACATCATTGTTCTATATATACTTGACGGACATCCGTTTTCCATTCAGAATTGTATGTCGGCAGACTTCCGTTAAGCTGAGTAATACAGGATGTTTTCAAAAATTTAGAGGGCACTTCAAGGAAAAGGATTTTAGGCCTGGCTTTTATGATCACTTTCCGATGAACAACATGAGAAGTGTAAGGAAAGTGCTACTAACCGAGGCACGGTGCGGTTTATTCCTGCTGTGGGCTAAGCTTCGCTTTGTCGCAAAAAAAAAGTTTTAGCGTTTAAGTACAAAGGCGTATCTATTTGTGAGGAGATTTCTGACAATCCGTGTGGGTCGTACGGATCGCTCTTGTGATGTGTATGTGTGGACTTATCACAAAACATTTTTATGACTATGCATACACTTTGGATAAACATTTATATTTTCTTTACCAATTTAAAAAATTTCAAAAAATATGTCCTTCCGAGTGACACTAAATACGAGTTGCAATGGCTCGGAAATCAATCCAATCGGAGTGAGCCGGAAACCAATAAGAAAGACTCGGGAATTCGAAGAATTACTCTGTAGCGACTCGGTATGGTTCGTAAATTACGTTCGAGGATTCGTCCACTCAAATTAAAATGAAAACAACCAAATGCCACCATCATTAATATTTAGTATTTAGTTTTAAAGGGATAATTATTTAACGGGACGTAATTTTCCTAATATACAAGTACGATCAAATGCTAAAATATATTTCTACAGTTTCTGTAATGCAAAAAAAAGTAATATAATTGGATTATCAATCAAAGCAAAGCCACGTTTGATCAAATTCTAATTTTCAAAATAACGGATCATGGCTAGCCCATAATTCCCCTACAGTGGGTTGATTTAATTGCTTGAGAATTGGAAGATGCAATTGTATTGTGCATTATTGAGAGGCTCTCCGGCTTAAGAAAGTTATAGCATTATCTTTCCTCTTCAGTGCGTACCCAAGTAGTGAGCAACAATTCCTGTAACAATCCCTACCACTGGTTTCACAATATCCTTCCCCATTGAGACTCTTATTCTACCTGTGCAAAAAGTTGAGCCCTAAGAATACCATGGGATCAGTACCATGGTGTACTCAATCATTAGAAATTCACAAATCGAGATTCAATCTCAATCTGCCTGTCGGCCTCAAATAGTTCGGAGCGTTGTTGGTCCAACTTTCATTTAAGTTTCTGCAATCCAAGTGGAACTTCCTTCGTATTTTCTACAAACCGCTTCCCATTGATACTTCCCAGAGGTCAAAGGGGAACAGTACATTCGACGCTTGCCTCAGTCTCATCATTGGGGGAGGTTACAGGTGTCTTCTGAGGGATTTCCTTCGCTTTGCTTTTGTTTGTGTATCGGAACTCACCTGGAGTGATACAAGTCTAAGGACAATGTTTCCAAGAACAAAGATAATGAAAGCAATATTCATCAGTCTGGGCTTTTAGAAGAAAAACCCATTGAGGGATTACAACTCCTAATTTCATTCCCGAAAGTGTGGAGCATTAGTGGACTCCTGCAGCTCAGGTGAATATTGCACCAAAGCTTAAGCCAAGTACTAAAGCTATTCAGTGAGGAAGACTGGCCAATTGACTTTTCGTTTTTATTTTGCAATCTCGAGAACCTTAATCGTATAAGAGCATGGAGCTCCTCTCATTGAAACTACTTGTGCTTGGGATATCCGGATTAGTTCGTCTATTTTTTGGACTCATTCCTCTTGCCCTCTACAAAACGTTTACTAGGAATGCTGAAGGAAAGCAGGGCGGAAGAATTATCAAATATGTGATCTCTGTGTTAATGTTTTTTGGTGGAGGCGTCCTTCTCGCCACGTGCTTTTTGCACATGATGCCAGAAGTGAGGGAGTCATTCGCATCCACAGAATTCAACTCTCAACTTCCTCTTCCAGAACTGATTTTCATTGCTGGCTTTTTTCTTGTTTATTTTCTGGAAGAAATTGTCCACAGTTTTCTCCATCGTCGCAGGAAAAGAAAGAGAAATAGAGCCTGTGACAAGGCTGGAACGGATGATGCTCTTAAAATGAGAGGCAGGGACGTATTTCAAAGTATTCCAGGTGTGACAACGATAACTGGGGCTAAGAGCGGCCTTAGAGAGGAAAAAGATGGCGGAGCGGAGGTTCTACCTGGATTTATTCCACGAGTTGGCCTAGCCAATGGAGCTTCTCCAAAGGAATTCAAAAATGAGAAATTCTCAAGCCCGAATTATGTACACATTGATCCGGATTGGTGGAAGGATACGCTTCATAAGGACTCCAGGATGAATTTAGTGACAGGCTCGGCTTTGACCCTTGACGAGAAGCAAGCTAGCAGTTACTCGAACAAGGGTGAGGAGGAGTGGGGTCCGAGCGGGGGAGGCCACAGTCACATGCCGATTGGTATAGAAGAAGATGAATCCGTGGCAGGAGCCATACGAAATCTATTAATTGTCATCGCTATTTCCTTTCACGGAGTCTTTGAGGGGTTGGCTATTGGCCTCCAAGCTACCGAGAAGGACGTTTGGGCTCTCTTCCTTGCAGTCTCTCTACACGAATGCACAATCCTCTTCTGTATTGGAGTGGAGCTCATTTCTGCTCAAACAAAAGTAATGCGAATGATAACGTATATAATAACGGTGGCACTCGTCAGTCCCCTGGGAATCGCTATTGGGATTGTAGTCTCAGAAAAGTCAATCGCTGGGTCCATGATTTCTGATACCATCCTCGTTGGATCTCTCCAGGCAAGTCTCGGCCCATCCTCATTTTAATAACTTCCTCAAGTAAATAATGGTTCGCAGTTTGACCTCATTTGTGTAACCTACACAAACTACAATTTGAGATAAGAGGAAGGCGTAGCTAATTTCATAATCTCCGGTGGATCTCTGATTAATAATATTTCCCATTTTTCTTGTACAAGTAGCAAGGACTAAGTTTAACAGAAAGAGACAAGAACGAGGTCAGAAGGTTGATGAATGCATTGCGTGGAAAGCCTAATTTAGTCAATGAGTTATTACGGCATGAAGGAAATGCTGGAACTAAAAAAGCATTACGAGCTTAATTATCATAGAAAATTATTAACTTCTTTTGCCGTAGATGAATATTAGCTTATTCTTCAATTTTAGTTTTCAAGTTTTTTAGATTGATCCTTATAATAATAAGATTGCTGCTTTCGGGGTTAAACTGATTTCTGGAAATTTCCGAGAAAAGAAAGTGTAAAAGTAAAAATCTTTCCCGAGAAGAAAGTGTAGAGGCTTGCTTACTCATCACTCTGTCTTATTTCTTAGGGCCTTGCTGCTGGAACTCTACTTTATGTCACATTTTTTGAAATATTTGCTGCTGAAGGAAGGAAACTTCATTCAAAATTCATTCACATCACAATGGCTGTGGTTGGATTTGTTTTGATGGCCTCCATGGAGTTTTTGGGTAAAATACGTGAACAAGCTTGTCACCGTGAAAGCATGACTCTGGACAGTGAATGATGGAAATTATTATAATTACAGGAGACCATGGTCATGCACACAGTCACAGCCCAAGGATCTCTAACCATTCTCTGCAAGGCTCGAATAGTGTGCCCCATCATCCTCATCATGAGGGCGATCACGATCAGTCAGCCGAAGGCCAGCATTATCTTCATCATGAGATCGGTGACGGCCATGATCGTGTTCACTAGTCCGCTCACTTGAGCCTATGATTCCTCTACTACATAAACCAAATTCTCCTCAATTTTCTAAGGAGATGGGAAGTAAAACATTTTGGATTAGTATTTTTTTTTAGCTTACCCTTTCTAGCACAGCAGATCAAGCACAATACAAAAAATAGCGTAATTATTCACCTTTTCAGATAAAAAACAAAAAAAAAAGCTAAAAACCAGGATTTTTTCTGAAATTGAAGAAATCGTTTAGATTGTACGATATTAATTTGATTATTTCTGTTTTAGCCTAACGGACTGCTAACCCTATAGAAGAATAAATGCAAACAGATGAATTTTTATGGTGTCACGTTTATTTAAGTACCTCCATTATATTTTTAACAGAAAAAACTTAACGGGTAACACGATTTTTGATCTGCTTAAGAAAATCTTTATTACGCTGCTTACAAATTAACTTGTCACGTTTTCCAGGATTTCTCTACACGAGCACAAATTCCCAGACCTAATCCTCCCCTCCATTAAATTAATTGTCGCATTCATGAGATTAAAAAGTCCTTGGTACTGAGACAGTTTCTGGAGGAGTCCTGGAAATTGTAGTGAGAGACTGGCATGCTTTCTGTTTGAATGAGCCTCAGAAGTACACATGTTTAAAGTTAGAAGACAGAGTCTGAACCTCAACATTCTATCATCCAAGCACGAAGAAATTCTTCTCACCCTCCATTTTCTTCCTCCATCCTGGGTGAAGAAAGCTGAGGAGAAAGTAGACCAAGATTGAGAGCATGGTATGAATTTTAACACTCCTTGAATCTCTATTGAGATGCAGGGGAAGGGTGTTATAAGCAAAGTCTGTTGTTTTCTCTATCTCACTTTTTCTCCACCTCAATAATATTCGATAAAATCGGTATTCAATTTTTCCGGAAGTGAAGCCGCTCCTGCTGCCAAGAGATAAACTCTCCATAGCTAATGAAAGATTCAGTTTTCACTTTCCCTATTTATCCCCTTATCAATATTTTTCTTTCAATCTAGTAGAGGAGCACACGTATTGAAAAATATCACCCGGAAGGAAGAAAGTTAAAAAAAAAAACTTTCACCTCACTTTCTAAACTATAAATCTCAATTTCAATCTCCAGGACGACTTTCTTTGGTGAGGATGTCTGTACAGTTTTTTAGCCTTGGTGTTATCTCTCCTCAGGTCCATTCCTTGCACTGCATATCACTTCTCACCACAGTCATGAAAGTACGCTTCTTGTCCTCTTGGACATCGTTTGTTGATTTGTATTAGAAAAAATTGAAGTATAGGTTTCCGGAATGTATGAATTCAATTGTGTCACTTTGAGCTCGTTAGTTTAAATAGTTTTCTCTAGCGTTTTTCATCTTGAGATTTACAACTAGTGACAGAGTGGGCTGGAAGATTGGAGTTTGAGATGAGAGGTGGAAGTAGAGGAAGCCAGAATACTTGATAGGATTGAAAATAGTAGGAGATGATGATTCAATATTCGACTTCCAGAGCCGGTTTGCATTGCTGCAGGTCTTTCACCTAGAGATAGCAACAAAAGCGGATCAATCACCAAAACCCCAAGATGAAATTTATTTGACAAGTAATTCATTCAAAGAAGCGAGAGTCGGAACTTATATCAGAAATTTGGGAATATCAGACTCGGGGTCTCAAGGTTCAAAATCTTATAGGAAAAGGAAGAAAAGGGCTTAAAGGTCTTACCATTGAGGACATGTACGCGGACGCTGGCCACGTCAGCATTACTCGGGCTACAGGAAAATTTCCCGGAATCACTTACTGTGGCGTCTTGAATGAGGAGATAGGAAGTGGTCGTTTCACCCTTTTCTGTAATGACGGACACACCTCCACGCTCACTATTATAATTTATTACCTGCAGAAAAAGAAAAAAATATTTAAAATAGTTCCCGAAATTGGAAATTGAGCTGAGCAGTTTTTTAAGTGCTAAATTTTCCTTGAAAGAAACCATTCTACCATTATTTAGTACGGTACAGTTGAAAATAATAAAAGTCTGGATCTGGTATGGTGAGAACAAAAGTAAAATAAAATAGAATCTTACTAAAAATAATTTCCAGAAGCGTTTTGAGAAAAAATTCTCTCACCTCATCATAATGGTACCAGAAGATATGGGAGGGTGGTTCAGGACTGTGTTTGATGATACATGTTAAGTTAATCATGCTACCCTTGTCAACATGGAGATCTGGGCCACCGAGTATGGAGGCTGTAGGCACTGGAGAAAAGAAAAAACAATCAGATTAAATTCTGCTGAGATACTCCCCATTCCTGGTTCATTTCTCTCTACTAGAATACTTTCTTTGAGGTTTTCTTTAATGCTCGTAGCACTGTTCTGTACGAAGAGCCTTCTTAGGAGTAATTGCTCAAGTGCATGTAAAGTAATATCCCTCTTCTTGTTGGTGAAATTGAGTCAGAGATTCATTTGAAGATGAGAAAGAGAAATCTAATTTAAAATCCTTGGCCCAAGCCTTTTGACTCGAGACATTATATAGGAATTGAATTTCTTAAGCTTTAACTCTCTTTCTCTCTCCTCAATGAATGCAAATTAGAGTAGAGCACAATTAATGCAAATACTCAAGATCTGCCAAATTTTATTAAGAGTAGAAAAGCCGGAGATACTCTCCTCATGCTAATTCCTGAAATGTAAATTGAACTTGACGCACTCTAAGCTCACGCTTTCTACTCAATTCATTAGCAGAACTTCCCACGGAAATTCTAAGCCCTTTTCTTCTCCCAGGCAAAAAACTACCTTCTCCATTGTAGTACTAAGTAACTTCAGAAGGACGAGGAAAGAAAGTCATACCAACTCCCTCGGCTATCCAACTTTTTAATAAAAGGCTAATAATACTTTTTGCTTTCTTAAACTCCATTCTGCCTCTGAGTCATTTATAACACAACCCTGTAACATAGCCTCTACTTTGTACGACCTAGAATCCTTCTATTCAAAAGAAATGAGTAAAATTGAATTAAGTCAGGAAAAATTTGGCAAGATTCTAGTTGGCAATAATAATAACTCGTCTCAAATCTTAGATTTATATAAATCTTACTTCAAAATCTAGACTCTTTGGGGATTTACCGAGGGGACCGGGCATTAAGACTTTTGAGTTAAGTGAGTAAAGGCAGGCCTGGTGAACCCAGTACCATCAATCTAATCAAAAAGTTAACAAGAGAAAATGCTGTTGAGAGAACAAGAGCTCCTCCAATTTAACTCACACGAAACGGAGAAAGAGAAAGTAGAGAGAAAGATTTAGGTTCTCAGCAGAAAAATCAGAGCCCTTTAGCGAGCATCTCGTTGAATCTGAATTAAAACACCAAAGTTTTTTCCCCATACCCCGTCTTCCCTATACCTCGTCCTTAAAAACTGGGTTACGCTTAAGTTTGGCTTCAAACTTTTTTTCGAATAAATTGAAATTCTTGTTGACAATTGTCGCTAGGTAACTGAAACTACGTAGTTGAGGTGAGGGGCATTGGGCTCGAGCTAGAAAGAACTTTGAAAATCTTACCAACGACATTGAGGTTAACGTAGAAACTACGGTGGGGCTGAGTACTAATTTGACATTCGTAGATACCCTAGAGTCAATAACGAAAGAAGAACTCATTAAAAAATCAGGAGCCAGACAGCTCATCAACGTCAGGCAGACAAAAGAGACTTACCGCATCACGCTTTTGTGTGTACTTGATTTGGAGGGTCCACTCATCCGTTGAACGCTGGTGGTTGGCCTGGAACCGCTGGTCACTCGTGTACGTGTATGTACCCACTAAAAAAATCAAATATTTCATACATTCGGCTCTCCGCTACTCAGTTTCATATGCAATCCGCTTACCGGTGAGAATGTGAATATCCCTGTGGCGAACCCAGGAAACCTGGAAAAATAGGAGAAAAAAAAATAATTTAATTTAAAAATTTCTCATCGGACTCAAAGAATTTCTGAAATCAGATTCTTGCACTTTTTCTCCTAAACTTTCTCCAGGATTTCACCTGCCTCGACTATAGAGTATAGACTAGCCTAAGTGAGCAAGGGAATAGGAAGTCTTAAAGGCCCATCTGTTTATTTTTATGGAGTCAGTTTGCATTTGGCCTTATCCGTGTCATTTCCATCTCCAAATAATTAATTCTTAGTACAATTATTCTGGAAGATTGCTCAGGCTTTGTCCTGAGGGAGAAAAGTCAGAGAGTTGTAAATTCTTCCCTGCTCCTTCCTCACTCCTTCTTAGAAAAATGAGTTAATATTCAAAAAGAGCGGAACTCTTGATTCATTCCGAGATGAATTAAAGATGCTAATGGCCACTTTAACTCCTCACCTCGAACTCTCACAGAGAACATAAAAGTATGAATTACTAAAAAGGAAGAATGAGTTCATCCTCTCCTTCCAGCAAACTTTCATTACTATTATCATAACGAACTCAGGCGGGGCAATTAGGACATTAAGAGCTAGCCAAGTATCTCTTGATTAGAAGAAGACGAGGTGGTGATGAAGAATTCTTGAGGATAAATGAGGTTGACAATAGAATAGAATCCCTCAAGAATTCCTTTAATTAGCTCCACTCCTTAGCACAGAGTCAGCCCAGGGAAGGATCATTTAAAACCTTCAGAAAAGGCAGTACAAAAGTTTCTATTATTGATGTGACAGCCTGATATGTTATGCATCTTCATGAACGTCCCCAAAGAAAAGAGACAAAAGGCAAGAGAGAGAGAAAAAAACTTAAATTATCCTAAAAGAATTTTGAAGGGAGAAAGTTGGGCCTGGAAATATAAAAGGAGTTCTCTCTCTCTACAGAACGAAAGCGGAGTTTGAATAACTTTTTCTATTTACATGAGATACTCACGGCAGAGTCTGACTACTGTGAATGCATTGCTTTCCAGGCCACGCTCGTCGCCTACTACTTTCTTACCCTGTTATCAACTCTTGAGTAAAGCCTTATATGAGAGTTAGTGAAAGAGGGAGAAAAAAAATAATGGAAATAAGGTGGAACGTGCATGAATCTGGGTCTTCAATTCTTTGAAAATCGCTTTCATTGCAAAATGCCGTAGATTCATGTATACGCGAACTCATGGTCGCTCTTACTATTCTCTCCATGTAGATAGGCGTAAAGACGAAAGTAGTAATTTTAAAGTGCTAATTCTAACTTAGAACTTCTTTACGCGGTTCTTCTCCAAAAAAATTCAATGCATAAATAATTGCCTCAGAGGAAAAAAGAAATTGTGATTCAAAGTTTCCATTTTTAATTATATTTTATATTACTAATTTTAGAAAGGAAAAATTGAGGGTCGAACCTGAAATTTATTACCTGAATTCAATTTCCTTTCAAGATTTTTGAGTTTAATTATTCTATCCTTTTAAGGGGGTTGAAGGAAGGTTGAAAGTTTCATTAATGCAAATCCAAAGTCTGTTATTTTTTGAGAGGAGAATCCAGGCGCCAGGGAAAGTCAGCACCCCGTCCTTATCTCCAGAGAGAATCAATAAGGAAGAGTTCAATTGGAAGGAACGGAATTTCATGAGTGCATATTAATGTCAAATAAAATTGGCGAAGGAGTCCAGGAGGAGTCACTGGAGGAATATTTATTTCCTCCTTTACTGCTTCCACCTTTACATCCTCTGCTTTCCTTAAGTCCTTTCACTCTTTCTCTTTAAAGCGCCCTGCATAAGGGAGAATGGCTCGAGTAGAAAAGATTCAGCCTCAGAAAGCCCTTTTCTTGTTGGCGACTCCAGGTAAGATACGCTCCTATAACAGGCGGCAGAACAAGATAAAATAAATAAATTTTGAAACTGGCCTTCTCTACCCTCATAATGCAATTTAACTAACTGTGCATTTTGAAGGGGGAAGGAGAAGAGAAAGAAAGAAAAAAATATCCCGGGTAGTTATGATTTACGAAGACTGAAACTGCTTCCGCACTTTGGAGTCACTAGAGTCCTCTTCAGGAACATTAAATGTTAATATAGATTGATATATGTGGGAGATAAGGTGAGGCGTTCTCTCCCACCCTTCTTTAGAAAATCCTCTCTTGGGTTTTCCATTTCGTAATTGATCTCAGAGACCATCAGAGAGGAGTGAAGAGATAAACGGTTGAAATTATAATGGAAGAAATAGAATTCAATTTCATGTCTTTCAAATTCATTAGTTAATTGACTGAGGGAAGTACTTCGAACCATTCATTCTCGTTTTATAGCAGAGAGGCAGGCTAAAGACGTGAGAACTTTCACTTCTTTTTTAAGTATCTTTCACACACTCCAATTACTTACACTTTAATCACAGTACTCAACCCTCAGGTATTTTTTAAAACTCACATCGTACTAGCAATTCATCTGCAATCTGCATATACCTGCAGGTTAGTTAGTGATTACCCACAATTTCCCCTTGCCTTTTTTCACCTGTTCTTCAATGGATTGAGTAAAAGTGAGCGTGGGTTTTGGATTCAAAATAAAAAAGAAAGTACAGCGTCTCCAAAAAAAATAGTATGCTGGAGAAAGCTTTCCACTTTTTTAAAATTCAAGAATCCCATATTTCTGATTTGTTTTTTGCAGGACGACTCCAGCAAACAACGCATACTATACTACAATTTAAATTTTTTTTCGAAATAACCTTTATGTAAACAAAAAGGTGCAAAACTTTTTCTGGTATGCTATTTCTTCGGACACGCTGTAGGTTGTAGTAGTCATATTTGCTCAGGCGAGATTCCCCTATCCAAGGCCGCAAAGCGTACCACTGGAACCTACCGTTGAAAGTGTCAATCCAAATTCCGAAAACATTTGTAAACAATTTTACTCAATTAATTTGGCCTGAACCTTAGGGCATCGATCGCGGAAGCTGTCCTACTTAAAAAAATCATAAATATCCTTTTTTTTGAGTTTGAAAAAACCGAAAACCTTTCTCCGATCTATTTAGAGTTTCTACAAGCTCCAGAGTTGAGTCCAATAGAAATTTCAAATTCGGTTCATTATTTGGTTGTTCAGTACCATCCAGCCCACTGATCCCGCAGAAGTTAATTATAATTACGGCGAGTGAAGGCGTGTCACTGAAAACTAAAATGCACTAGTAGACCCTTGGCCTTTCTTTAGCAATTCAGGAAACTTTTGAAAATATCTTCTCTTCTGAGTTATAGTGGAACCCAGATTTTAGTATTTCTAAATGCTAGAAATGCTTAACTCTGTTTTAGCATCGAAGGAAGTCTAGGTAATGATGCGGAATAAAAAGACCTCTGCCAGATTAAGGTTAGGGTTTTGTATATATTGCCCTACACATAACAGTCTTTGAAATCGTAAGTTTGGAATCTCGGAAGTGTCTCCTAGAAGCTTGTGGAAACCCCTGTTTCTCACTGAAAGACAGTAGTAAATGCTGAAGTAGGACCAGTGGGCAGCATCTAGGAGCCACGTCGCCTGAACGAGTTTCGGAAATAGGAACGGGACTTCAACTTCCCTTCTGGCATATGGTACAGATAAATGTTCTCTGTTTAAACTGCTTTGTATTCCTAGTGCGAGCTGAGAGAATACTCATGTAATACAAACACTACCACTTCCACTTCTTGTCAGAGACATAACTCCTGAAAAACAAGTTTTTGGAAAACCAGGTTGACAACTCATTGGTATACAATTGAATTAAGTTCTCTGGAAGTAGGTTCTGAAGAAGTCCCTGATTTTCCTTCATCTCATTTCCTTTAATGTGGAAATATTCCATCCTTTCTTCAGTGATGTAACTTGATGGCTGAGGAGTCCCTCCCAGACTTTAACCAACTTCACTGCCCTTTCTCCATTCAATTCTATTTATAAAAATATCAGTTTCATTGTTCCATAAGAATTCATTTCAGGGCTTGAAAGCTTAAGACGTCAGAGAGCTCTTTTGAACAATGGACTTTTCGTTCTCTTGGTCTTCACCCTGCCTATTGATCTTCTTTTCCTGTCATCATCGTCATTTGTGTTACGATCGTATGACAGTTCTCGATCATCCTGACTTCGGGATGTTACTAGGCTACGATGAGTAGGAAGGCGTCAATCCCCAGCTCCAGCGGCTATCAACGGCCTTTTGTCGAAGAAAATGGTTGGCAACTGGCCAAAGCTAACTTTCACCATTTCATTCTTTCACCTCCTCCTCCATTTTTTCACTTTCAAACTTCCGACACTCCGCCCTTCCAAATCCCTTCCCAGGATTTGACACTCCACCTATCAATTGAGTTAGTTCTAAGAGTTTAAACTGAGCACTAAACTTAATCCTATTTTTCCTTACTTTTTCCTTACGTCTACAATAGCATGTGTATTCTAATTGGAGCAGCTTAGCAATTTATCAAACCATATTTTACTTTCTTCCATTTAAAGATTTGAAGTAGAATCTCCGGGCTTCCCTTCACTTTTGAGTAATCGACATCATCCGATCCATCACTTTCTCTACTTCTCCGTACGTGTATGAAGAGTATGTTTACAAGGATTTAGTGTAACTTGTTAGGCTTATCGTAATTACTCAACGCCTTTTGACAGCCTAACTCCTACTCTGTAAACTTCAAGCATCACCCTCAATTCACAGGTTAGGATAAAGTTCCTCAGAAGCAAAATGTATTTGTTCTCTGAAGAATTCTGAAAGTTATGCTCTTCATTATAACTTGAATGAGGCTTTAAGTGTCTCTGATGTAAAGCAGACCCCCCGTCTAATGGCGGTTAACTCCGGTAATTCCTTGCTGTAATCTTCGCCTAGCTTTTTTTTTAAACAAATCCTAACACAGCTCGAGTATAAGTGAAATTATATTTACGATTATTGTCAACAGTCAACGCATTATTACCGTTCTCAAAACTCAAGCTAAACCTCGGGCGCTAGTATTGGTTCATGTTCCGGAGGCTTAGCTTAAGCCAGCCTTTCTTTTGGGTGAAAATAAGCTTATATAAAATCTCACCGTTCGATTCCCAAGGCTTCGAACTCTGCAAGCAAGAAATGCAGTCTTCCCAACTAGAGCTGTAACGTTTCGGGGAATGGCGGCATCAAAAAATGGTTCTCCTGGTTGAACTGGTGAAAAGGGCCCGGAATGCAGAGAAGAGAAAATAGTATAGGCGGATTCTGCCGCATCAGAGCCTGATACTTTCCCCTCGTTCGGTGACAAAGAGTCTGTAAACAGAAAAAAACCAAGTAAAAAAATTAGTAGAATTAAATTAGGAACTCGAGTTTTTCTGAATGAATGCCAAAGAGAAAGTCTGCCTGATAATCTATTTAAAGAGAGAGAGCAAAACTTTCACCCCATCAGCCTAACGAAGCAAAGTTTATTTTCATTAGCTCAAAATGTGAATTCTTCCTTGATATTTTTTAAGCAGCCGGAAGCTATCAAATACTCAGAAATCCTTTCCCAAACTTTTTTGACAACAAATGAAAAAGTTTCTGAGAGAGCCTTGTATTTTTATCATCGAGTCTCCCAGAGGTCCCACTCCGCTATAAAAACCTATCCCCATCACTTCTTCCGGCTTTTCTGAGCTGAATTACCCTGAAGGCATTTAAATAAAACAAACTTGTAATTCTTCTTTAAGTGTTTAGTGAGTTGAGATTTCCTATTCCAAAATTAGAAGCGGAAAAAGACCAACGGCAAAAGAGATTGGGATAAAACTAAACTTCAAAATTTATAAACTTCGTGTGAGTTCGGGGTGAAAGTTTTTAACCTCCTCTGCTTTAGAATCTTTGAAACGGAAAAAAGTGATGAATGTATTTCCAAATCCCTATCAAAATTCAAAAGTCGTCTCGGCTTTTTCTCTCTCTCTCTCTCTTTTCCGAACTCCTGGGTTAAACCCGTACGGCTCCTTCCGCCCGAACAAGATTGTATTGTATTTTCAGGATTTGGCTCCTCAGGATTGAGGATCAGAACCAAACCTGCCTCCTTCCCTTTAAAGCTGGAAAAAAAAGACTCGAGGACCCTTTTGTTAGAAAGTGAGCCATCGAGAGACGAGAAACCACGACAGGGCTTTTATTTTCCGGTTACAATTTGTAGATTTTCTGCTGCTAGCTACTGCCTCACACTACTACTAGTACTAGTATAGCTCACTAGTTTCTGACTGGTGCTGAGGGATTTGAGAAGCGTTGAAAACAAATATAAATTTCAATCTTGAGAAGAAGGGAGGATGAGAAAATCCAACTGGGCGCTTGGAGTCTTCTTAACCCTCATCCTCTTCCAGTAAAGGAGAAATCCTTTAGAGAAGAAAATTTTTAGAAGCGTAGTAAATATGCTCGTCAGACATTTTAATCTTATCCTATCATTTACATTTCCCCAGTACCAAACCACAATTTTTTGGTTGAGTCCAGGAGAAGAAAGCGGGTGGTTGTTTCCCCGTTGAAGTGCGTGTTTAGGGAAATTGGTTTAAGACTCTTATGATCTTAGAGAAAATCTCCAGCTGAGGAGATGCAATTTCTGAAGATGTCGTTATGAGAGGAGCTTCTGGAATTTTAATCCTTAGTGGCTTTGTAGAGTGGAATGCAAGCACGGAGAATTTTCTTCTGGGTTACAGAATCTGGCTCAAGTTCTTCCTGATTTTGCATTCCTTCCTCAAGCATCTAATAATACATGAGTTAGCAGATCTTATTTTTTACTCCCATTTCCTTTATGTTACGTTCGGTGCTTCTCATTTAGCAGTACAAGTTGAAAGGAGGAAGGGGGGGGGGGGGGGGGGGGGGGGGAAAAAAAAAANGGGGGGGGGGGGGGGTAGCAAGCAATAAAATTTCAGTTATCATCAATAGCAAATTTAGAAAAGAGAAAGCCGATCTCCCCTCATCAAGAAAACTAGGGTAATTTAATGCCACGGTGTGACGAGTAAAAATTTCAGATGAACAAAATCATTTTGTTTTTAAACTAGTAAGGAGAAAGTTTTTCGTATGAAGAGACTGGAGAGCCGGGCCCTTTAATTTGCAGTCCCCGATCAGAAACCTCATCAACTGAATTCACTTCCGCAACGCATCTCACTAAGCTACTCCGCCACTTTGTTCTTTAGGAAATACTTTTATCCGAAATCTCTGTAAACCACATAAGGATATAGTATAGTACTTTTTACCAGCCTTTTCCTCGGTGCAATTTGTAAATGGACCAGGTCGTTCAAATAAAATGCAGGGTGCATGTGCGTGGATCGAATTCAAAGTGTCTAATTTTCCCTACTAACCCATTTTGCTCAAACTAAGATTTCTTGTTCAATCTATTTCCTCTGCACATCCTTAATGGCTAATAGAATTTGGATCGAAATTCACATCGGAGCGAAATTTTCTAGAAATGGCTGCTTTGTCTATACTTTTAATTCACATGGCCCCCATTCCGTATTCTTGTGTTATTAAAAGAAAGTCATTAATGCCTAGTGTGTTTCTACAAATAAACTAATTTTACTGTCTCAAGTCACGTTCAAATCAAACAAACTAGGTCCCCTGTCTAGGCTCGCACTGCCTTGAACTTAAGAAAAGGAACTACACAAACTCTTAATTAAGAATCATTAATAAATCTTAAGCTCGACTCATACTCTTTATTTGAATTATACATGCAGGGACCTTTTCTTAGCCCGCTTTATTTTTTACTTTCTATTTGTAGTTGTATAAATTAATTTACCACTTGTCACTCTGATAAGGATATCGTCAAAATTCCCTATGTGTTTAACTTTCTGAGTTAAAAGTTATTAGAGGACAAGAGGCGGGAATAGGAATGGGAGTGAAAATAGCAGGAAATTAGAGTCACAAACAGACTCATAATTTAAGAACCGCGCTTTCTTCTACCTCATAATATTATTCCGTAGGGCTTGTTAGTATGAATTATTAATTTGTCAAATAATATCAAAGCTCCTTTCTTAGGAAAAGCCAGCATTCTAATTAGGCTCAACAGTAGCACAAAAATAAATGAAGTATAGAGTAAATTGGAGGAATTCCTTATTCCCTTGGAATGTTTGCAGGATTTTGAAACTATGTGGAAAGACTGATTGTTATTAAGAGCCATGCTAAAGGTAAGGTATTTTAACGAGGACTAATTAGCATGCAGAGAGCAAGGTGTCGAAACCTATAAGTCAACTTCAAACCCTAGTTTTCATAACAGGAGCAGAGAAATGGGCTGGGAAGAGAAAATGGAGAAAGTAAGGATCCGGATTAACGATCTCACTCTCCCTCTTCCTTCCGCATTTTCATAACAACATTCAAAACTCATCAGGGAGTGGTATTTTCTCTTTATAGTTTTAACCTAGAAATACATTATCTCAAACAGGGCTCCGTTCCTCTCCTCGTTACAAACTTCCACATACTTCAGCTAGCTCTCACTTTTACAACTTTTCATTCAAACTATTGATACAATTTAACCAGGGCTAAACTCTGAACCAAACTTTCTCCATTTATTGTTTACTCTCGTGCTTTCTCCTCTTTCTCTTCTCTTTTCCACTCTCTCTCTCTCTCTCATGCTAAAATTTATGACTTTCTCTTCCCACCGAAAATGCACATCCTTTCATTTCTATTCTTCAGAGAGAAACCTAAAACTTCTCCTTCCAATCTCTCGAGAGTTATTTCGGGTGACAAAAGTTTTTAGTTAACTGAAATTTAATTACAAGAAAGAACAACGTTTTGGAGCTATCACGTTTTTCTTTGGAAGAGGTAAGAAGAGTCAGTGAAGAGTGGCATCTGTTAATAAATAATAAACCG
>JABASM010001028.1:0-16895 GCA_019776545.1 Brachystomella parvula | reverse complement strand
ATATTGTTTTCAGACTTTTGCAATTTTTAATTAAATCAAACTGCTCACGTTGAAGTTTGTTATCAATGCATATCTCAAAAATCACCAATAGCGACGAAAAAAGAATAACAAAAGGTCGTGCACGTCCTTAAATTAAAAACCCTTGCGAGAAAATTATAATGATAAGCGGTATGCAAACTGTTGAAGTATGGTATGTGGTAAAGTATGGTATGGAAATATAGGGTTGGGCATTTAGAAGAAAACTAAAAAAAAAGTTTTTGAAAATATGAAACTTTGCTGATTCAAATGAGATTGAAATTCTCATTTTTTTTATTAATTTTTGGAAAACCATATAGAGAACACCTTGAAAATTGACATACATCATGATATGCAATGACATGCATAGTGAAAAGTCACAGTTTTTCATCCCTTCCGAAAGATCAGATAGTAGACTATGGATTTTTAATCTTCTTCTTGAAACTACTACTGGTAGAGACATATTTTTAACCTGAAGAAGTTCTGACGGACACGTCGTAAACACGACGAGTAACCTATATCGAGTTCGTCGGTTATAGGGGTCGTCGTTCGGAGGAGGTTGATGGACGAGAAAAAAACACATGAAAAGTTTACTTCCATGCACCATTTGCAAATAACGTAATAGAAAAGGCGGTTGAGTGGGCTAAGCGAGCAGGGCTTAGCTTGTTGTTTACACTTTTGTATACGTTATTTGCGTATGGTACAGTATGGAATATCGGGACATGGAATTTGGGATAGGGTTTTAACCCATCGCGCCCCTTCACTTCACTATTTGATTCTTGCGTTTCAAATCCCATTGGGTTTCAGCTCCATTGATTCTGAACTAATGGGGCTGAAACCCAAAGGGATTTGAAACGCGGGAATCAAATAGTGATGCTACTTATGAAATATAGTGTATATCTCTAGTCACACACCAGTCTCGTTTGCCCGGTGAGTCAAATCGGATCCCATTTTTTAGTTTGAGCCCTTTAAAATGCATACCTTAAGGCAAAGTAATGTGGATTGGTGATGGTTGGTAATCCCTAGATCTGCATGGATTTAAAAAAATCTTTCCCACTGTAATCCACTTCGTCTTAAACTAAACCCGCTCAATTCACGCTGTGCCTTTGTTTCTACTACTACTATAATCTTTGTCATTATTGTCATTAATTGTTTAGTTACAGTCAACACTGCCTCAATTTACTTCTTTTATTTTTGTATACCAAAACAACTGATTAAATCAGTTCATTCAACTCGAGCTTCCAAAGATTAGAAGGTTGTCTAAAGACGGTAAGTTTGTATGCCTTACATACCACTGTACTGTACGCAGTAACCTGTTGAATTTTATATTATCATACCCCTCTGCAGAAGATCATACTCTGTGACGGTATGTATAATGGCCGGAATCATAGGCATTAGTATTCTACAAATAATGAAGTTACACGCCAGCATTTTATTTTGCATTATTTTGTTTCCTTTTTAGAAAGGGGAAGCCTTCCTGTGATCTGTCGTATTTAACCGGAAAGATGTTCGCATTGGCCAAGAAAGCACTACACACTTCTAATCCTGCAGCACTACCTTGTCGCGAGGCTGAAATTGCTACCGTCAAGAAATTTTTAGCTAAGCGCTTATCTGAGAAAATACCGGGAAGCCTTTATATTTCTGGAGCACCTGGGACAGGAAAAACAGCAGTGGTACACCATGTATTGGAAACCCTTCCTTCCTGCCCTTCCTTCTTCAAAATAGCTATAAACTGCATGAGCTTAGGAACACCTGCATTAATTTATGAAGAAATTGACTCAGTAATTAAAACTACTCGGAAGTCTAATCAGCTGGAGGAACGGCTGATGACTCGTTTTACTTCAAAAACTGGTAAAATGATGTAAGTGCAGAAGTAAACCTTCTCTCGATACGCTAAACTCTGTGTACGCTAAGACTGAACTGAGAATGTTTAATTTGTTTGCAGACTGCTGGTTTTAGATGAAATGGATCAGCTTCTGAGTGGTCGTGGTAATGAGTTCCTCTACAAACTATTCCAAATGACACAACTTCCCAATTCCAAATTAATTCTCATCGGAGTTGCAAATTCTTTGGACTTGATCACTCGTCACTTACCAAATATCTCTAATTCTTCATCTCCGAAATCAGCTAAAGGACGAAAGCGAGGTCCAGTCACTCCTGTTGACGATGGTGCCGTGTGTCAGCTTCTCCACTTCCCACCATACGAGAGAGAACATATCCTCCAGATTTTAGAGTGCAGGCTCTCCTCTATCGGAAGTGAAGTCTTTGACCAAATGGCTATGAAGCTCGTAGCTGCTAAAGTTGCTGCATCCACTGGTGATATTCGCAAAGCACTGAATGCTTGTAAGACTGCTCTAGACGAAATAGACAAGGGGGAACGTATTCTCAAGCCCACATTGGAAAATGGTAACAATTCTTCAAACTATTACTAACTGATTTCTTACTTTGACATCTTTTATTCTAGGACTAGCGGCTAGTCCCAAGAAAACCCCTCCAAGAAATGGAAAGGTTGGGATTGGATCAGTAGCTAAAATCCTTGCACCGCAGAAGCTTGACAGCGGGCTTCCAGTTCAACAGCTCCTGATTCTCGCCACCCTTCTCCGGATTCACCGTCGAGCTGGAAATAATGGGAGTAAACTATTCAACGGCGTCACTTCTGCTATACCCTTTTCATCAGTCTACGAAGAATACCAAACTATTTGTGACACAAAGGGCTACGAATTTATAGATATGAGTGATATGATCTCAATTTTTGGAATGCTGGAAGACCGCTCTCTCCTAAGTATCTCCAGGGCCATTGGTACACCGTCAAGTGACTCTAGGAAAGGTATGAAAAAACCAAAGAAGGAGGAAGGGATTTACTTTAATCCAAAGGAACTTGAGTCTCTTCTCCGTGATAGTGATTACCTTATTTCAATAGCAAATTGAAAAGGGCAGAATGTTGTTTTATCCAGGGCAGATGATGGTGAAATGCCGTCAGTCATGTTAAATTGTTACATAGTTATTTTTATTCCTCATTCCTATTTATAATTTAACTTTATTAGGCTTCAAGCCCAACGCTTTCAGTTTCCCTCCATGGAAAATAAAATCGTGAAGGGAGTGGATCATGTAACACCCAAGGACTGTTTTTAGATTGCTTTCCTAGATTAGAATGCTGGAACTAGAAGAGATCTATTTGGTTGAAGAACCACAGGAGAAGTTAATTTCCGATTTGTAATTTGGATGGATGAAAGAGAGCAGGGGTGGGTTAGAAATGAAGTGGTGCAGCCGTTAAGAAAGTCAAAGTCACGGATGCACTTTTAAGTCATGCCAAGAATTTTCAATGTGACATGATCCCACTTTTTTTTGTTCAAGACAGGAAGTGAAAGCATATGGAGACACGTCGCCAGCCGCCGTCGAAAAATATTAAAAAACAAAATTGCCCTACACGATTTCCGTTACGTGTAGGTCTTGTAGGTCGCGTAAAAATTTTAGAATTCACTACACACGCTACTAATCAGATTAGCTTTTTCAGAAACTTTACAGTATACCTTGCGTTCCGTAGCATTTTCCTCCTCAAGTCAATATTTTTAGGAGCGTCATGGAGAATCGAGAGGCGGAGTTGAGGTAATTGATACCACTTAACATAATAGCATTTCAGTAGCTGCTGTCTGCTTAACACCAATTTACCCATCCTCCCCTTGTCAAGTTCAGTTCCTTTGTTTATTTTCTTAAAAGATTGAATGGAGGGTGTGCAGTTTCAATGTTTCAAAAAAAGCTTGCAAAGATGTCAAGTTTAAGTGTAGTGGCAGCAGGTACACATCCAAATCCCTCAGATGAAATAGGAATTGTGTTGTTGAAAACTTGATTCAATGCTTTTCAAACTTGTATATTATTATTTCAGTCGAAAATGCAAATATTTATTGTTTTACAACCTGCACTGGGGGAGGGGGAAAGACCAAGATTCTCATCCTCACCATCTTTGCAAACACTTTTTGGAGATTCCGCACTTCTACACCTCCATGCTAATCAAAATCATCAAGGAGCAATTATTTCATGACCTTCTTTAGGCGTAGGACAGCAGGGTTGTAAAATGAAAATTCCTGGGAAATATGACGCCATTTCTAATTTTTATATACAAATACTTAGGCAAACTGTGCCTTCCCTTGATTTATACAGTAAATTTTTTTAAAGGACGCTACGGATAGTGGCATTCAACACTTGGAGGCACGTGGGCCCAGACTGTTTACGCTCAGAACATTTTCAATAATATTCTTGTCTTCAGTTTTGTGGACGGAAGTTTATTCTTTTTTTAAAAAAGCAATGCATGACAGGAGAGTTTAAAAAATGACAAAAGGCGGCCGGAGGAGACTCTAAAAGTCTCCAAGGAAGAAGGGTGGGACGGTACGGTGTTGGAACGGTGTGGGCCCACCTGGCACACTCTACTATACAAACCACCGTCAGCTCCCTACCCGGGTTTCAGTCTCCGACTTTCTCTTTGCCTTGTAGGATCATCAGCTTGTACAAGTGTAGCTCATCAGCGTCCTCGTTTTTCTTACTTCAATAGCAAAGTACTCAGACAGTCATCGCGTGAATCAGTAACAGCTATTAAGGATTTTCAGTTTCAGCATTTAGCATATTTTCAACTATGCCAAAAACCCTTGCAAACAATGGATATCCAGGTAAACCAAATTTTAATCACTTCCAATTTTTCTTACTAAAAAAAGAACTATTTTTTCCACTCTTATTTTATTTGACACACAACTGTACGACAACTGTTATACTTTACTCAGCTCCTCTTTTACTAATTTTCCTAAACTAATTTACTTCCCATTTTATTTCTTTCACCTCCGACCCTCTTAAATCTCTCATAATTCTTTCCGATAGCATTTTGAAATTTTTCTGGGCTGTAAATTTTTTTTTTTTTTTCGAAAAACTTAAGCCTTGAATTTTTGAACACCATAAATAATTAAAAAAAAAAGTTGACGATGGTAGCAGCACACATAAAATAATTTACTGTCATCAATGAAGGTGGAGGTCAACTCCTTATGATACACCTGTGTTATCAGAAAAACCAAAAATTGAGAAACTGTAGTCAAAATTGAATATTTATTGAAATTATCTGCTCCACGGAACTTAGCTTTGATTTGCGGTGAAGGAGGAGAAAGTACTCCATCCTTTTGCTGTAGGCTTGTGTTTATTAATAGCGCGAGCTATTCATGCAAATGGTCGTGTTAGTCTGTCCGTCCGGCCATGCCCTAATTAAAAATCTCAGCAACGGATGATCTGATTGACTTGATTTTTCGTATGAGAATGCTTTAGGGTCCCGAGGTGTGAACCACAAAGTTTCATAGCGATTGGTGAAGTTTTGCAAATTTTTGAATTTTGGCCATATATATGTATATATGTGTATATGGGGGATATGTGCATATGTGCATAGTAGACCCCCATATACACCCGATATACCCCCGTATGCACTCAGTACACCCCCGTTTACACCCAGTATGCCCTCAATATATCCCCGTATACCCCCGTATACACCCAGTGTACCCCCGTATACTCCCATATACCCCCATATACACCCAGTATACCCCCGAATACTCCCATATAGCCCCATCTACCCCCGCATACCCCCATATACACCGGTATACCCCCATCTACATCCAGTACACCCTCATATACACCCAGTTTACCCCGTATACACCCGGCACACCTGGCACACCCTCGCGCTATTTCGTACATCCGTGTTTGCATGGTTTATTTATTCTTCACATTCTATTGCAACTATTTTTATTCCAATTCACTCGTCTATATAAAAACAAGTGAAGGAGCTTAACCTATTGAAAGACTGGGTTTCCTGTATTACGGGTGTATATGATTATGTGAGGGCGGAGAAAGTTTTCTTATGGGACTTCCAATGAGTTTGGAGAAAGTCGCCATCACTTAATCATATACACCCGTATATTACAGTGCATTATAGTATCTCAAGGCCGTTCCTTTGATTTTCTCTACTTTCACTTATTTTCTTCACAAATTAAAATTTGTGAAGAAAATCAGTGAAAGTTATTTCTTGCTTCCTGAATTAATGCTCTACTTCTTAAATCAAATTGAATTCGTCAGCAGGATAGCCTAAACATGCCCTTGGCTTTGAACAAGGCTTTCGAATGGGTTCACTCCCAGAAGTAGATACCAATTAGTCGCTGAAAATAAAAACTTCACTGAACCATTGTTATCCTTCCGATTGTCACCTCCGAAATTTGAAGCCTTTGTCATTGTAAGCATTAGTCATTAGTGGTTGCATATTCATTTCTGAAGGTCATTTATAAGTGAAAGCATATTCTTCCTAGCCACTTTCCCTTTCAATAGTTTTGAGTGGAAATTCAATTTAATGTGAGTGAGTTGTCTGATTTGACTTCCTTATAATAGGCCGACCGTCTGACATCAGTAAATGTGAAGATGGAACGATTTGTACTGGTGAAACTGCTTGTGCTGCTCTGAAAAATGGATCTTTTGTATGCACTTGCTACCATACCGGAACTCCACCTGTAAACGGAATCTGTCTAAGAAATATCGGTAAGTAAAATAATTAACCAATTTTTACTTTTTCTCCATAAAATAAAATATATATAAGTGAGAAGAAGTGAAAGTAATCTCATCTTGTGTGCTGCGGAAAAAACTGGAAAATTCTTTGTTTCATTTCTTTGGAAGCAGACTTTTTAAAACTTAAGATTATACCCATAGTCACGTTCCTGAATTTTCGATAAACAGGAAAGCCTGTTTTTATTTCTTCAAGGACAAAGTCAGAAATTGGAAATTCAAGTTCATACTAGCTGAAGGCGTAGTAGCCCGGTCTTATTCTACAAACAAATGTAGAAATGCACGGAATTGAAAAGTCATGTCTGACTACACTTTTAGACAAAATTGCTTTGGTTGAATAAATTCAGCGAAGCGTTATTAAGGTACGCTCCACCATAACTGCTCTCTATAAAATGAATGACTTTGGTGGGAGTGGAGAATGGGTATTTCACCGCACCGGTGGTTAAAAAGTATTTGCATTTTGCATACTTAGCCCAGTAATCCATTAGCCTTAAAAGCGGATTCGATAGAAGTGTAATGGATCCATACCACTTGACATTTCCATCCTCCTCCAGCAAGGAAGACAGATTGTTCAATGCTCAATGAGAAAACTTGTGGTAGACTCCTAGAGATTCTTTGATCCAGAAACCTCGATTCTAATTATTAAAAGTCACTTATTACGTTAACCTATATCCTCCTTACTCGAAAAGTGGAGCGAGCTTTACTGGAGAATTGGGTGGAGAACCTTATTTAGCAATTAACCTCAAAATTATGACAACTGGTGGCGGTGGCCGTGCTTGTCATCCAGATTTTCGGATCATTTTCTGAATAGAGCTATTCAAAGTGACTCCACGAGGCAGATATTACTGAATTTTAAAATAAAAAATTGAGAAATCAAACCGACTGTTGAAAACCTAGAATGACACTTGTCAGCTCTTTGTCTGGCCTTTAGCTGGCCCAAAATTTTGAAATTTCTGTAAATTCGCTTTGGAAATTTTTTTTTTTTTTTAAAACCTGGAACTCGCACGTGAATCTTGAAAAGTCAATAAGATTTTGGAAGTTTGATTTATGTTTCGAAGTTTAGGTTTTTTGACATTTTTTTGAAACCCCATGAAAAAATAGCCGTAAAAATTAGGATATGAAAGCTGAAAAAAAAAACCAGAAAGTAAAGGATAATCCAATACAAAAATTTTAGAAACTAAAATTGGATACGAAAAAATGGAAATTGTGCTCCATAAGGAATCGGGTCGTCGATGTTAAGCAATTTAAACAAGAGCCTTTCAGTAAAAATAAGCTACATTTGCAATGTTAATATTGAAGTAACTATTTCACAGAAATCAACGTGACTACGTGAAAGCTGAATGACTTCATGTCTTGAAATTTCTGGAAGGGGATAGGAGGAGGTAATGAAATTGAAGGGTTAATTAATTTCCTTGTTTCCAAATTATAGTGAAAGCGGTACCATCTCCAGTTTACAGCAGCAAACATCAAGATCACTACCCTCGGGACAATGCCATACGGGTTCAGGTGAGCCACCTCTCAGTTTCTCTTCCCTTCTGAGACAAAAAAAAAAAAACTGTAAAAACTTTTTGAGTCAGGCTAAATGAGTTAATTTCCTGTAATTCAATTTATAGCCCAGAATCCCCTCCAACTTGGCAATGCTAATACTAATAATAGTGTTGGTAATGGAGGCGGGTTTTATTACCTATTTGGGCTCTGCTAATATTTTGGTGCAGAGGTGAACATACTTTGTTTGACTTTCACCGAAGGGGACATAAAGGACTGGGGTATTTCCGCTCTTAAAATTCTTTCCGCCAATTTACCAAGATCCCAGAGATTCCTAGGCATGAGACCGAATACTGAGATTAGATAATACCGAACTCTATTGTCGGGGTTTGCGCTAGATTAATTTTCTCTCATCCAAATCCGCAGTTCCAGTGCAGAACCCTCAACTTTCTCTTTGAAGTTTGTTGACTCATTAATTTAAAATCTGTGTTCTGGGCGAGGGCTCGAGAATTTTTGAAGTTGGGAATTAGAAACTTGTGGAAGTCTTTCCAGGAGAATCCTGGAAACGGGGATGATGAGTTGTACCATGCTTATTTTATTTTTTTTTTGAATGAACAGGTTCTGAGAAGTTCACGACCACCGACACCACCATCCCAAACTTCAGTCCATCCAATCTCAGAAGGATTCGAAGTGAACCATATCACTGTCATCGCCTCACTCGGAACACTCACTTTCATTTCTCTAATCCTGGCCAGTTTCTGCTACTTGAAAAGAACCTCAATCAGGAGATTTATTCAGATTCGATGTCGAAAACAGAAAGTAAGCCTGTTAGAACAAACAAATTGTTGAATGGAAAGGAGGAGAAGTGAATGACCTTTAAGAAACAGGGCCTTCACCCGTCTGCAAAATACGCTTCCCAGTCTTCCAAACACATTTCCATGCACTGATTAAAGATATTACAAGGAATTTCATGGAATCCGTAATTATTTGAGTCCTCCCTAGTCCCTACAACATCTTTTCTCAATTAGGATGAAGTCATTATTCCATTTCGCTGGAACGATTTCCTATTTTCTAATATTAATTGTACTCTCTTCAGACTTGGAATTTCTCATTCATTTACCATCTTATTCCTCTTTACCCAGTTTTATAAGTTGACAGCTACTCCTAGCTCTTCAACCTACCGTCATCAACTTTCCCGTTTCCCTTGAACTTATTAGGGGGTTTCACATAACCGGATTATAATCCAAAAACCGATTAGGGGGTTTCACATAAAAAGATTATAATCTGCGATGGATTATCTTTGGAAAAATTATAATCCAAAATCTGAGTGCTCCAATTAAAATTAACTTGCTTCTTCTTCTTTAATCAAAATTTCAAATCAAAATTTGATTTAAAACTGATACTCTTTTAATTCATACCGTAAAAATTCGATCGAGGCTCGCATTCGAATAACTCGAGTAGTTCGATTAAGGCACGCGCCCGCTTTTCAGAAACATTGGAATAACCCACGCAGTCCCACTTACTTTCGTTCCAATAACTCGTGCAATTCTAACTGGCCACGCCCCTCGTTTGCCAAAAAAAAAAAAAAAAAAAAACGTTCGCAAGAATTTAGCGAATTTTCACGGTAATTCTTAATAAACGCTCAATTTCTAAAGAAAAGTTAATGAAAATCTGATTCTTTCATAGCTTGATGAGAAAAGAGATGCTCTGAGTGAACTGAGTCATGGGACGAATGGTGGGGGCGGTGGAGGCCTTCTCCCCTTTGACCGCTTCATTACAAACCCAACGTACGAAACCTCAACCCTCCTTGACTTGGCTATTCCAATCTTCCTCTCAACAGATATTAAAATCATCAACCAAATTGGACAGGGTTGCTTTGGGAAAGTATTCAAGGGTAAGAAAAACTTGCATGGCTTCCACGCTCATTGATTACAGTTTAAGAGGTTTTCATTTAATTTCCTCCTTGACTTTCTCTCAATTCCTGACAATTTACTGGATGATTCTAGGAATTATGATACTAACGCACTACTCATGTATAGGGGTTTCACTCTGAACAATTTAGAACGTGTCTGGGGAAAGCAAGTCTACAAGCTATCTTTTTCAGCGTCTTAGAATAGCCATACAACGGGGAAATGTTGCATCTATATTAGGGACTTTGCCAAGGGGTCGGGATCTCGGCGAAATTTTCTACCTATAACGTCCATTTATAAACAGTGCTACATCTCCAAAGTGAAAGTGAATAAAGTCTTTTATTATTAAAAAAGTAAAATAAAAATTAGAACGCTCTGGATTTTCCAGATTTTGACTTTCCAATTTAAAAGTAGCTTCATTACGACGATGACGTAATCGCCCTGACCTTGAGTCTTGTCCTTAATAGGCTTATTTCTGCCACAAACAAGCGTTCATGAAACCTTGAATTTTGATTTCCCAGTTACTATAGGATAAAAAATAAAAATAAAAATGCAAAGAGGAGACCTGGAAAAATCAAATAAACCGTCGGTAAAAATGTAAAAACTAAATAACTTTCTCTTTTTGCAGGGGAGCTGAACGAAGGTTTTGTTGCGGTGAAAGTTGTGAAGAAAGAGCATTCTGGGGAGGCGCTCAGGGAAATTGAAACAATGGCTGGATTCACTCATCAAAATATCCTGAGGATGATTGGAATAGCCAAAAACTTAGGTATCAACTTTTACTTTCATGTTAACTATTACTTCCCTTTCTTTGTTATCAAAGTACTCAAGGTATTCAATCATCTCCTCCCGAACTCATGCTTTTTAGGAAAGTTTCAGAAGTCACTTCCTGAAAAGTCATAATGAAAAGTCCAAGTTTTAAAAATCTATGAGAACTAGAGCAAGTATAAGTTCCCCTTTGTTCATGAAGCTCTTCTTTCAGTTCTGGAAAAGTATACGAGAAGGAGTTTCAAGGTTCTATCTAAACAAAGCCTTTCCATTTTCATTCGGATTTTCAAATATGTTTCTAAGTAACTATATCTCCTTTCTCTTGTAGTAAAGAAAAGGAAAAGAGAAGAATGAATAGCTGAAGCCATGTTAAAACTTTTGATTTTTTTTTTAGATGAAGAAGCTCCATGGCTTGTCTTTGAATTCATGGAGTATGGTGACCTGGCAAGTTTGCTAAGAAATCTGTCTTCTCGGCGTCAATGCAAGTCAGAGAGGGAAAACGAGAAAGAGCTCCCACCGCTAACCACCGTAAGTTTCTTCATTTCTTCCTTCCACTCCCACGCCTCTCACTCACTCACTTTCTCCACCGGTGACATTTCTCGAATATATCCCAATCCCTCCTCATAACAAAGTTTGTGAATTAGACATTCACTGCTTCACCACTGGAACAGCTGTATATGTAAATCCATCGAGGGGGCGAGAAAATTTTATTCTATGAAATTGTTTCCTGCTTCTTAATTTTCAGCACAATGAAGGCAGGTAATATTCTCTGCTATTGGGAGAAAATACAGAAATGGGCAAATATCCATTCTCCTTTTGTTGACAGGCTTTTTCTTTTCTGTACTGCGCTTGGAAAAGAAAATTGGCCTTAACTTAAGTAGCCTTGAGAGGAAATGAGCTACTGATTTACGAACAAGTCATTTTCCCATGTTATTCTAATGACTTATTTTCTCTTAAATTCCCTCCTATAGGAATCTCTAATCGACATCGCCTATCAAATTGCTGAAGGCATGAACTACCTCTCGTCTCAACATTTCGTTCATCGTGATTTAGCAGCTCGTAATTGCCTCGTTGGTACAGATGGAAGAGTAAAAGTATCTGATTTCGGCCTCTCGAGAGACGTCTACACGTGTGACTACTACAAGGTAAGATCTTTTGGCCTAGAGGATCTTTCGTACATTCTTCCATGTATATTCGTATAATAGGTAAACCTATAGGCTACAGATTGTTTATTCTTTTTTGGTTTTTTTTTTGAAAATTCAAATAATATTATTAGTACCATCGTAATCGAGGCTGAATTTTTCGTTTGGTAGGACTCGCTGTCAATTCAGTTTAGGGGTCCAGAGTAACTCACTCAGAAATTCATTCTGCTGTCCCAATCAGGAATATTGTAGTTTTTTTTGAGTCTTGTAATATCCTCCAAGTTTTCTTTGCTTAGGGCTTAAGAATTGACCTACGCCAGTTGAGGAAAAACCTTAATCACTTCACTGGGACATCAGAACGAATTTTTACTAAGGGTTTTTACTCATAAGGAGTCTAACGCTACGCAAATTTCGAGATAGTCAGTTTCAATGGGACAGTTAGGCTGGATACTTTCTAAACTGAATGGACGGTGAGCCCTGCGTTGGAAATTTACGAAAAAATAAATTTAAATTATTTAAAAGCCTGTTTACGGTAGGAGCCTTTATATTCATCACTCGTAATTTCTATTGGTATTAGATCGGAGGCTCTCGCCTACTTCCAGTTCGATGGATGTCACCTGAGAGTGTCCTCTATGGGAGGTTTACACTGGAATCCGATGTCTGGGCCTATGGTATTCTGCTCTGGGAAATTTATACATGGGGAAAGCAACCTTATTATGGAAACTCCAATGAGCAGGTATAAAACTTAATTTTCTAACTCAAGGAATAAATAAGAAGCCAAGTCTCTTAGTACACTCCCCGCAAAAACTATAGACGCAGGCCTTTTTCGGTAACTACATCACGAATAAAAAATTCGTGAATGAAGGTTCTTATATCCAGGAGAACCGTGATGCTTTTGTGTATCTTCCACAAAAAAAACTCGAAGAAAAGTTAATTCACTTGGGAGAAATGCATGAAAAACGAAAATTAGGCTCCCAAAAACTATAGACGCAAAAACTAGAGCTTTAGCTCTCACTGAGTTTATTTTAGTTTAGCTTTAAAACTTTTTTACCGATAATTAAAGCTTAGTAGCAGGTCTTAAAAATCCAGTCGAGTTTTTGGCTGCATTCCCTTTAATACCAGAGTCTCAGTACCTTGAATTTAACCCATGAGTGCATTGAGATTGGATTCAAAGCAGCCGAGCAAAAAGAAAGTCTAGAAGCGCCAAAATATATCAGACACCTGCCTAACACATGCAAGAATGTTCCCTAAAAATTTCAGAATTTTCGGTAAAGCCTTTGTCGAGTCACCCTCAAAAGCCTGTCCCAGCGTTTTTCTCTAGTGCAAATAACCCAAGGCTATTCAAAAGCTTCGTAGTATCCGCGTTTTCTCAACCAAGGCTTTACGAAAAAATTTGAAATTTTTAGGGAATATTTTTGCATGTGTTAGGCAGGTTTCTGATGGATTTTGGGGCTTCTAGACTGTCTTTTTGCTCGGCTGCAAATTTTTGAATCCAATCCCAATGCACTCATGGGGTAAATTCAAGGTGCTGAGACTCTGGTATTAAAGGGAATGCAGCCAAAAACTCGACTGGATTTTTAAGACCAGCTACTAAGCTTTAATTATCGGTAAAAAAGTTTTAAAGCTAAACTAAAATAAACTCAGTGAGAGTTAAAGCTCTAGTTTTTGCGTCTATAGTTTTTGGGGGCCTAATTTTCGTTTTTCATGCATTTCTCCCAAGTGAATCAACTTTTCTTCGAATTTTCTTTTGAGGAGGATGCACAAGAGCATCGCGGTTCTACTGGATATAAGACCCTTCATTCACGAATTTTTTATTCGTGATGTAGTTACCTAAAAAGGCCTGCGTCTATAGTTTTTGCGGATGAGTGTATTCTATGAAATCTGCACACACGTAAAATGACCGTGGACCCTTCGAACTTCATTTTTATATTTTTTCGTTAATGTTTTCAAATTCAGCACTAAGAACGTTATAGCCGAGCTTGTAAAAATTGCATAGGCAAGCTAGAGCAGGTCCGAATCGGCTTGGACCAATAACATCTTTTTTTTGGAAGTTTCAGCAAAATCCAAAAAAAATTCAGCGTATCTTGAAAGGTGGTAAGAAAAGTGTGGAAACGATAATGCCACCAGTAACCCAAAAAAATGGAAGAAACTCGTCTTTAAAGCGCGTCTCTTCCACCTTATCCTCGCTTTGAGGCTTGCAGCGAGCCAGAGTCACCCAAAAGCAAATTTTCAAAACTCCTTGCCTGTATTTGTACCAGCAGTGTAGCTGTACCGAGAATGGGCATAATTTTGTGTGTCCCAAAACTGGTTCCTAGTCAAAAAAAAAAATCTGTGCTCGGCGTCGCTTTGGTCGCGGCGTCCCATACATGCCTTAAGGAAGGGGATACGGGATTTGTTTACCATTCAAAGAGCAAGAAAAAGATTTCGAACTTCAGGTAAATTTTCTGAACTAAAAGTACTGGGACTACAGGGTTTGTTGATACTCCATTTTGAAAAGAAAAAGCGAAGCACAAGCACAACATCCCTTGATTTTCAATACCTGATACCGGGCGTTTCACCGTCAGCTTCTGTAAACCCTGTTTTTCCATTTGCAAACCTTCTTTTTACTTGGAATACAAAAGCTATATTTTGTTTAAAAAAAAACACCGTGTTTTGGTACACGGGACGTTGAAATATTGAGATGCCTTTAGCCCCTTTGTGAAGCAGCTTAAAGAAGGTATGGTGATTGGAAACAACATCATTAAGAATTTGAATTTGATTAGAGATTTTGATGGTCAATTTTTCTTGAATTTAACATATCAACAAAACCTCTACTCTTAGTACTTCGGAAAATTTGCATAAATTTTGGGATTTTTGCTCTGTATGAAGTTCGGAGGCTTGTCAGTTCTCATTCGTGGAGACTCCATGGGATTGTTTGAAATCCTGGAAATTCCAAATCCTAAAAGGATTACGTCTGAAGGTGAAAGGGCTTGACTAGGGGACTAGGGTATTCCAACTTTGGCTTGAGGCATTATGAACAAAAATACTAGGAAAGAAAGAGAATTAATCTAAAAATGCAAAAGACAAACACATTTCATGCTCTTGTCAACTCCCACCATCCATCCTCACTTCCGAACAAAGTAATTTCACTTAAAGCAAGCCCATTATTGTTCTCAGAAAAAAATAAAGAGAAAAAGCATATTATGCTTTTAGTCAGTCTCTAGTAGCAGCCTGGAGCAGGGTAAGTAAGGGGTAATGGAAGATTAGGGTTTTCTACTGCTTGATGTCATAATTTATAAAGTGAATGAAGAATAATCTTGTTAGTGCTCCCACATAACGGGCTGATTGATGATGGGCGATGGCTTTTTTAAGGGAAAATTAGCCTACCAGGATAAATGGAATTAAATGAAAGTTATGTGAATGAAAAAGTTTTATACAAAAGGAAAAAAACGAAATCAAGCTATAAATAAATTTTTATTTCATTTCTACAGGTGGTTCAATTGATTCTTGATGGCGTGCTACTCTGCCCGCCGAGTGACTGCCCTCCGATAATCTGTCAATTGATGGCAGGTTGCTGGAAATCAGACCCCAAGGACCGATTCCGCTTTTCAGGAATCCTTGAGAAATTCCTACAGGCTTACAAGGTATAGTAAACCAACTAATTTCCTAAATGGTGAAAGCAAGCAGGCGGAATGAAGAGTTGTGAATGTAATTTCTTTTCTACGAGAGAAAATAAGGGGATCCTCTTTCTGAATCATTTCTTCGACAGATTATAATGAATGAATTTCAATTTCCATTTTAATTTTCTAAAATTCTTTCCATGGAATTCTTTTCATAAAATTCTTTCCCTTCATTTTTTTACTTAACTGTGGCCAACGAACATTTTATGTAATTTTTATTGATTGAGTTTTTGAACAATAGAAAAGAAAAAGCTATGAGCGTGAATGAAGTCTAGGAAAACAAAGTGGTGAAAGCATTGTTAGGTTTTTATCCGGCTAAAACTACTTTGGCTGGAAAATCGGCTAAAACTGGTTTAAACTGGCTAAAAGTAGAAAAAGGCTTTCTCTACACATTTTCTGTTCCAGACAGGGGAGAAAGAAGCATTCTAGCTTTTCTGTCAAAACCATGTGCTTTGCCGAATTAAAAAAAGCCCAAAAAAGATTTTCTCTTACTCAAAATTTTGAGAAATTCCACTCTCGCTTTTCCCGGTTCATATGATTTTGAATAATTTTTAGTTTTAGCCACTATGGTTTAATCCACCCCCAAAATTCTGGTGGTTTTAACCTGGTTAAAACCATGGTTTAAACCAGGATTAAACCACCCCCGATTTTAACAGTCCAACACTGGGTGAAAGTGCGGTTGAAAATATTCTTTACCACCTTTACCACTATCAAACACGAGGAGGCCTGAAAGAGAAAGAGCTTCCCCAGTTTTCAAAAACTTTTACTTTGGGAATTTTTCCTTATTTGTTTTCATTTTAGAGGCCGTGCGTACTAACTTATTTTATTTTAATTAAATTTCAGGAATCTCAGTTGATTGACAACGGAGAAGAGAAAAGTACTGAGTCAATTTATGAAATTCCAAAACCGAAACTGAGGCTGGACTACATGGAAGTTGTGTAAAAATATTCCTAGGAGAAGTGATGGTGAGTGTATTTCACGGCTATCGTCACTCAGCCCAATAATATACGAAGAAGGAATCAATTAGGCTAATGATATTAGCAACCCTATTTTATTATTATAGAAGGGCAGATTATTTTACTATGTCAAAATATTGAGTTACAAACCCATCCTTCTCCGTGATGGATACGCGAGATGATCCTACTATAATTTTTGTATGGAAATTAAGAAACTGGAGAAAGTTAGCTTTCCCCAGCTCTCAGATTTCCTTTTAGAAAATGATTGAGGGCTGGAGTTATACAGAGTCCTTAACTTGATGTCCGTGTAACTTTCTCCAATCTCATTGTAACTCTCATAACAAAACTTTCTCCACACGGACTTAAAGTTAAGGAAAGTTAAGGACA
>JABASM010001027.1:0-16896 GCA_019776545.1 Brachystomella parvula | reverse complement strand
AGTACTGAGCAAACACTAGTGCCCCTATTTGCAGAAACGGAAATAAAGGTAAAAAAAATTGAAGGAATATTTTTTTTGATTGAAAAAGTTCCTACAGCCCGTCCAAGTTAAGTTCCTCGGGAAAAGTTTTTAATTTCTTTAAAATTCAAAAACTGAAATTTCTGATTCGCTTTCTAGCAAGGCGACCTCAGCGACTGATGCACCAAGGTTAAAGCTAGATTAATTGAAGCGAAATTCTTTAAAAAATTCGCACTCTTCCAAATAAACGCACCCCTTGCGGCTTTCAAATTGAAATAAACGCACCTCCCTAATAAGCGCACCCCCTTTTTTGCTAATTTTGTTAGAGCTACAAGTGAAAAAGAACTTAAACAACGAAGACAAGCTGAAAGCAAGAAAACGGCTACCCGGAGGAGGTAGAAAGCAACTAATCAATCCCAGCATTAGACAAGGTGTTTCAATGGATACACTGCAGCGGGCAACGAGCTGGGTCACTCAGAGTTTCAAGGCGTTCAATTAGAGAGGAAGCTAGAAAAAATTTTCCCACTCTCACTGATAAAGTGGTCGATATCAAAGCTAGTCCCGGCTGGCTGAACCGTTTCATGCAACTTTGGTTCTTGCCGCCAACGCAGATGGAACGAAGCTCAAACCTTTCATCGTTTTCAAAAAAGGAATTCGTGAAGCGGCTAAGCTCCAATCGACCCCTGGTATCGCTGTTAGAAGCAGCTGGAAGTCAACGGGTGGATGGACAATGAATTGACAGTCTGACTGGCTCCAACCGGTTTTCTCAAAGTTTTCGGAGCTGACTCCGAAAATGATGAGTACTATGACTCTAGTTAATGTGTTTAACAGTTCATCTCATTCTGAGAAATATGATTCATATAGGAATGGTCAGGCCATTTTTTTTAAATAAACGCACCTTCCTAATAATGGCACCCTACTCAAATAAGCGCACCCTCTCCAGGGTCCAAAAAAATAAACGCACTGTGCGCTTAATTGGAATTCTACTATTCGCATGTGTCCCAAGATATTTCCTAATTGGTCCATCTGAAGAGTAAGTTAAAGGAAGGGTGACTTAAGAGCGAGGAGTCGTTATTACAGGTAAGATCCTTTAATAATTCAATTACTTTCAAGAGCCAAGTAAACCATTCTGACACCGACGGAGATCACTTATATGTTTAAGTCCTTCTCTCCTTCTTCCTAGAACAAAAGGAACGAGCAAGGCTCTCAGAGAGGAGTTAAAACCCAATTTGTCAGGAGAAAGGATGAGTTTTGGAGCTTGATTTGTTTATTTATGGTCTTTTGAGGGAGGGAGAGAGACTATTGTCTTACGCTAGCTTCCCTGCCCCCTCTCCCCTCCCTTGCTCATATCATTTACTTCGCATAATTAAGCTAATACTTAGGGAGCCTCACTACTCATGAACAATAATTGAACAATAAAACTCCTTTACATTTAAAAATTAAGAGGAATTCAACCAAAGAAAAAATAATTTTCATGCACAAAATTTCAAAGCTCCCAAACACAAATTTCTTGCCAGAGAGAAAGTAGGGAGATGGATTTCAATCAGGCTAAGTAGAGAGAAGGAGAGAAAGGGAGAGAGGGAGACAAGTGACGGAGAGAAAGTCGCAAGAGAGAAGTTTGCATTTCAGGGGAGCTCCCCTAATCAGTTACCACGAAGTCCCGTGACAGCCAACAAAAAAACTTGTGTTGCATATTTTTGTACTACAAGGTAAACTCAAGACTCAAGTAATCCAGTGAGTGAGTATAAGATGAGAAACATTCGGTGTAATTCACTTCAAATCCCCTTCCAGTTCATTATTAATTAATCTGACCCTGGAGTCTTTTAGACAAAAGTGATCCTTAGCAGGTCGCAATCCTACTTAGAAGTAGCACGCACACCTAGCTAGGGGAAAGTGAGAAGTGGACGAGTATAGTTACTCTCCCACTCTCCCGTTCTCGATGAGGACAGGAAAGTCCGCTCTAGTCTTATTATAAACGAAGAAGTAATTGAATCCATCATTTCCTGGACAATCTCATTCTACTTTAACTGCATGCTAATTGCACGAGAGCTAGAAATTGTGATGCTAAAAGTAGGAATTCCACACCTGGACTCTGCGATGAGATTTCTCTCATGTGGATAGTAGTGAACCTTAAAATGCTTGTTCTAGGTTTACACTTACCTAGAATGTCTTGCCCAGGAGGGATTCGGTAGGTCACGGTTGCTGGTTCCTTGGCTTTACTCTTTCCCAGTCCGATTTTACTCCCCTTTGAGGGGGCAACTGATCCTTTAGACCCAGGCCCCGTTGATGGAATTGGCTGGACTTGGCTGGAAGCTGCCTGCCCTTTCCCAGCATCAATTTCTTGGCTAAAAGCAGCAATTCAAGGGTCTGCCCTTGTAGTTCAACAGAAAAAGTTGTTGAAAAAACTTACCTTTCCTTTGTTAGGCGGAAGACAGTGGATACGTCGATGATTTTGTTGAGTGCCACCATGGCCGTGTATTGGAGCGGATGCGGCCCAGTGGAAAATAATAAGCAAGCTTTGGAAATGACGCAGAGGCAATCAGATAAATAGCGCCTTGGCTCCTCCCGAGTCGTATTGCAATGGACAGCTACCTAATTAATTAGTTGGATCAATGGTAAAAAGAATTAGTAAGGTCAATAAAAAGACAACAAAAATAATAAACGAAATTTTTTTTTTAAATTATAAAACTTACAGAAATAAGTGTATGCAGAAGACCCGAGAGACACTGATCTGGAATTGAAAAAGAATAAAAAAAAACGAAGCTTTAAGCTTGAACGATCATTTTTAGCGATTTCTCAGAATTCAGTCTGGCAAGTAAATAAAAATAGGTAGTCTGACTTACGGGGATCATTTGGAATGTCAGTCGTAGGGGGGACTTGCTGGAATCTGTTGAGAAGAGATTGACAATGCTGTACAAGCCCTTGAAGTACGTCATCAAGGCACTCGTCATTCGTCGACAATGATTTGAGGGTAAGGAGACACCGAGCCAGTTCAGACCATTCCAACCGACAAGGATCTGAAAAGAAAGAAAAACTCCGGGTATCCTCATACAGGAACAAAACAAAAGTAAATAGGAGAGTTAAATATTAAAATAAACTAGCCCTAACGAGGTTAAAACTTTTCTCCCACGGGTATCCTCATTATTTTATTATTAGGAAAAAACTATTCCCTCAAAACATTAAAGAAAGTTAGCAAAGTAGAGGAACTAAGCTTTCTTTTCTTTGTGTACTTACCGACTTCAATGTGCGGCTTGCTCCCTTTATCTTTTCGCTTTCTTAGCTTTTTCCTAGACTCAAAATCCTCCGTTGCCTGAAAAGGATAGAAAAAGAAAATTTGGTCATATAGTGATCCTGTCCACTTCAACTGCCCCTTAGTCCTCCTAATCTTCCTAAGGCGCGAGGTAGAAGCATTCCTCAGACAGGAATCTGTGGAAGGATGACCCCATGACCAGAACTATCCTCTCGAGCGCATAAATCCTTCCAACTCCTGCCAGGAACTAAGGAATCTCAATCCAACTTCAAATTAAACGCCGGATTTTCTCGAATAAAAAACTTGAGTAGTCTCACACCACCCAAAAAATTTCCCTTGGAGGAAGAGAAATGCTGATGGTTCTAGCAGGGGAGATAGAATCTGCCAGCCCAAATACAGGGTGTCCCAAGAATTTGTTGACCAGAGAAAGTTTTTCACTTTTTAAAAATTGAAATAACCCATATTTCTAGTTTTCTTTTAGCAAGACCACTGCAGCGATTGATACACTAAGGTTAAAGCTAAGTTAAAGTGTTTAAAAGTTTTTTCGAAATAGTGATTCAGTCGATTTCAAAAAGCCGAAAAACTTTCGCCGGTCAACTATTTCTTGGGATGAGCTGTATATACTATGTTCATATCACTAAAAGATTTAGCTGAACCGAACGCATGTCTAGATTCCCAGTAAATCTTTTTCAAAACAGTTTTGGTTTTCACTTATTCTCTGTTTAATGGACCTGTCATTTGAATCGGACGACAGTGACATGAATATTGTGGGGGTGCTAGCCTGATTGGCTGCCCAGCGTCTACTCCTCCTACCTCCCTAGCATGCCCTTTGTTTTTCCCGTGTAATTCTTCTAATCTTTCCCTTAATATACTGAAAGTGTTCTACATCTTCTTTTCCCTGCGGCTGGATCACTAGAAATGTGAGGCATGTCGGGTGGTTCGGATTTTCAATTTCATCTCAATTTTTACCAAGATTTAAATCTCTTATATTTTTTCCTCCCCATTCACGAGTGTTGGAGTATTTGAAGTTGTTGCCATGAATACTTTTTTAAGCGAATGAAAATAAGAGGAGGCTGACGTATATGGGTGAATGGAGATGCAAAGTGACAAATCCCATTAGGATTTACGCCCTCCCCACCACCACTCCTCGCCTAGATCTCAACCATGTATCATAAAGTAGAAAAAGAAGATTGGGGAGAGCGGCCGAGGCCGTGAGGAGGAAGTGAAAGCCAAAAGAAAGGACATCGTGCTCCGCTATCCCTTTCCCATAAGTATACTCGAGTAGACAGACTACTGACACGAGAAGATCCTCCTGAGAGACCTTAAGGAAAAAATCCATCCATAAAAATGGGTGGAGGCTTATGCTGCTCTCTCAACTAGAAAAGATTGAGTGAGAGGAAGAAAAAAAAGGAAAGGGGAGAAAGTGTGTGAACAACAAACCACTAATTGCATTACCCAGGCTCAAATTCAGTGTAGAATTTTAGCGGTGTAGTCTACTAGGAGGGGTAATTCTAGGAATGGTAACTAGTTTTTAGCAGCCTATATTCTCCCAAGTTCTCCTGAAACATTTTGCGGGGAGGGGGTAAGGAAGGAAGGACGTGGTGGTTGTGGTGATGGTGGTTGGTGGGAACGCTCAAGAGACGCCATAAGAGATACAGCCGTTTCTAGACATAAAAGATTTATTTGAGTCAAACATCGTGAAAGGGCTTTTTACTTCTCAAATTGAGAGTCGGACATTATTGTTTTCCTTCCGTCTACAGAATCAGAGAATAAAAATAACAGTCGGCTCAGCCATCTTCCCATGAAATTACTCGACGTGATGAAAGTGGAGAAAATCCTTTTCCTGGGAGAGCAGGAAAAAAAAAAGAAAGAAGTAGGGGTGGTCAATAAAAATGTGATTATGCAGTCCACTCTCTCAAAATACGACTCACTGGGGTATTCCACATCCTCGAATAAAACTCATAAGTTATTCAGTGATCCAATAATTTTTTGTAGCACAATTGACCCATAACAAAATGGGTTTCAATGTTTCATTTCTAAAACATAGCTACACGCCAGAGCAGCAGGGAGTTATTTACAAGGAAACAGTTCAGAGTATAGCCAAAGTCAGTGGAAACCTACATTTGAAAGATAAATTTTCATGAGAGGAGAGATGGTGGGGGATAAATAAATTCAAAGGATTGAACATCAGAATCGATAAGCACTATGATTTCCTCAAAAAATTAATTAGAATCCAGTACTACCGTTAAGACTGCTGACAATTAAGCAATTTTTGAAATGAAATAACGCTTCTGAATTTGAAAAGCATGACCGCCGCTTTGAAAGTAAAAGGCCGCTTAAGAGGGAACGGCAAGGGGTGAACGACTTTTAATTCGAGTTNTTAAGACTGCTGACAATTAAGCAATTTTTGAAATGAAATAACGCTTCTGAATTTGAAAAGCATGACCGCCGCTTTGAAAGTAAAAGGCCGCTTAAGAGGGAACGGCAAGGGGTGAACGACTTTTAATTCGAGTTTAGGTTTATTTAACTCAGCATCCCATCAAAAGCAACACACAATTTTTCTAGATGCCAACGGCGCCTGTGGTAGGAGCGCTTAGGTGCGGCAATTGCTGCTTGTTGCATGGAAGGTGGAAGTGAAATGTGGATAAGAAAGGAAAGAAGCGTTTTTTTGCTCAGATGATATGATGTTTTCTGGTAAAACACCACCACTTAAAAAGAAAACAAACAAAAGTCGCTCTTCCTCCCTTACCGTTCCCTCTTTAGAACGGCTTCGCTTAGATGATACAGAGGAACTGTAGAATTGAAGGGTGGTGGGGTACGTGAGGGTGCAGAATAATGGAGACGCGGGTAAGTAAAAAGTACTTCCTGACAGGAGATGACAATCTTTCATATTATTTCCAATAACAATATGGAAATTTTTGTGGAACGCCTATATACCATATATATAAGGTGAAGATGAAATTTATTTACCTTTGGTGGGCGTTGCATGGATCCAGTCGTAATTCCGGATGTTGGTCCCTCCGTTACGGACGGTCCTTCAGGCAGTATGGTTTGGTCAAGTGTTCCAGGTTGAGGTTTCCCACTCCCCCCTCCCTTTGAGGAGTAGCCTCTCGACTCTCCCTTGTCCCGATGATATCGTGCTTCGTGAAGCTTTTTGAAGAGGCGACTTGACCTGGAGGATGGTTCACGAGCACCTGAAATAATTCAATCAAATTTTCCTTTAAGCTCTTCATACCTGTGAAAAAACATTGTTCAAATTGCTTGATAAATTAAAACCATAAGGCAGACCAAGCCAAATGAATGGGGAAGAGATAAATAAATTTACCCTGTTCTGAATGCTCAGATAAATGAGCAGCATCTTCAAGTACAAGTCCCAACCAGCAGTCTGCGACAAGTTGTTTCTGAAGGCGTCCAATCGGTGGGAGAAGATCGAGAGGTGAGACGTTACGCTCGTTTCGAGATGTGATTTTTCCTCCCGCTTCCATCAAATCAAGGATGGGGTCCCAGGGGGTAGGTGACTGTATAACAGCCAAGTGAAGAGGAGTATTGCCTAGGGAGTCCTGAAATCATTTTTGGCATGTTGAACTATTAATGGATTCCTGACTTTCTCCTCTGCTTGAAGCTTTCACTCTTTTTTCTCAAGGAGGAGATAGGGATGTAAGATAATGCACATAACTCTCTTTAGCAGCTCAGCACCACCTCCTTCCCCACCATTGTTTTCCTTTTCTCTTCCTCTCTCTAAAGACCACTTTCGGAATTTATGCTAGTCAAGGATTCAGGATTCAGGAATCAGCAGAATTCCCCTATGTCTTACTCACTCTCCACCACTCCAGACAAAAAAGAGATACAATTTTTCGCCTGAGCGTGAGTCCTGAATACTTTATGTTGGAACCATTATTACGGATAATCATCAAGGCTGTTTCAAAAAATTCTTGCTTGATTCTGGCTGTCAAGGAAGGAACCTTGGATAATCGTTATTTATACATTTTTTAAGCAATGAATTAAAACCGGGAAAGCTGAGCCTAATTTCCACTAAGCCTTTTGCTGTTAAAAAAAATGGGGTATGCTTAAAATCACCCAGTTATTCTCATCAGGTATTAGTGATTCAGCGAAATTGGGCGTAAAGTGGATAAGTGTTATAAAGTCTGCTGGGAGATTCATTAGCAGAGTATTCAGGGTATTTCTAGGAAATATAAAGGGTAGCTTACTGTAACCAGCGTCTTCGCTCCAAATTGAAGAAGCAGAGCAACTGGAGTTGTGCGTCCTCGAGATGAGGCAAGAAAGAGCGGCGGGAGTGTCATTAGGTGAGACGAGGTGTAGTGTTCCACGAAAGTAATTTCACGGCCACGTGGCTCCACGGCTACGACGAGCAGGCCCTTGGAAATGGAAGGATTGATACTGAGCGGTTTCCGCGTCACGGTCTCAGACCCAATGGACACATCCGACCAAGAACAAGAAGAATAGGAAACGCTTCTCTCCGACCTCCGTCGTCCGTGAGCTGCGAGAAGGGAGGAGAAACTTAGGTCCTTTCCCTCAAGCTCATACTGTTCTTCATCTGAAAGTAACGAAAAATAATCAAAGGATTGTAATTGTCCGTTTTACTAGTTTAGAGTTTCTATGCCCTTAATTTTATTCTTGCTCGTTAGTTTTTATTCTGCCAAACGATTTTTTCTACCCGTAAATAAAGACAAAATATGTCGCTTTGATGACACGTGAAAATCCCCAACATGTGAAAATCCCCGACATGTGAAAAATCCCAAGAAATGAAAATTCCAAGTTTGCAGGGATTGAGTTGAAGGAACTCAAGCTTTTCACTACCCAGCGTCACCTTTGCATAGCAAGACAAGAACTCATGAAAATACAACAGCTAAAAGTTCTAAAACTCTATTTCTTAAATCACAAGGAAATCCTAACAATCTAGTAAACTAAGAACTAAACCGTGTCGTTGGCCGTGCAAACTTTCAATCTTCATATTGGGGATTTTCCCATATTAAAGATTTCCAGATTAGGGATTTTCACAATGGGGTTTGGGGATTTTCACATGGTACCGTAATTTTAATAGAATCAGAGTCTTTTCACTGACGCTGCTAGAACTATCCGTTAATGTCGGTAAATCTACACGTGGTTATGGTAAAGTAGAAGTTCAAATTTAAATTACATTTATATATGACCTATGATTTGATAAAATTGAGATGTGGTAAACAAACCAGCCCTGAGGTCTTTTGGGCATATGAATGATTTTATATGCGAGCTTTTCTGAATTCCCTTTCCAAATTTGTAAGTCCCGTTAAACGAAACGATTGGTTTCAAATATCACTCATCAAATCATCTTTTTCTGTCCTCTTTTTCTGTGTGCTCAGGCCACTCTACTGAGGGGTCCACCGGTGAAATTTGATCTGATTCTGTTACACACTTATGGAAATATCCTCCTAATGACTAGAATGGGGAATATTCGAAACCAATAGATGAACAAATGGACAAAAGAAGAAGCTAAAAATCAGTTTCCTTTCAGAGACGTGAATAGTAATCATTGGCTTTACTGTATTTGGTTTCTGGTAGTGAATCGCTGATATTCGGATCTAAGGGAGAAAGGGTAGTTTTTCAGTTTTTCTTAAGGCTCCTCCTTTCTCTCCTTTTATCCCATCAATAATTGAATTCTTTTCCGTATATTTGAGAACCAATTATTTCCTCTCATCAACAAACTTCAATTTCTCATTAAAACTTCTGTTTCATTCCTGTAATTAAGTCGTCTCTCGAATCAGAAGGTTCGCTTTTAATTTTCCCCTTGCAAAATCAATAAAATATATTTACGACTCCTCTGGCTAAAGAAACTCGTGGAACTTTGGGGTAATAATGACCTGAGTAATTTAAGCCATTTTTAACTCGTTCAGGTCTAATAATGGACTTACAAGAATAACTATAATCCACTGTTCAAAAATATTGGAGAACAATTTGCCTTTGGAAATTTTTATAAATCAAACTTCTAATATCTGAAAGGTTGGACGCTGGGCTTATTTCTCTTATTAGGCAAGAAATGAGGAAGAAAATGGCCTCTACCATTGTCTCGACTCCAAAAAAGCAAAAGAAAATGGAAATGACACGCACCTGTCGGGGTTGAGTCATCCTTCCCAGCTATAGACAGAAGAATGTTTCTGAATATTTCCGAGCTTCTTCTAAGTTCAGCAAAAACACCGCCCTCCCTCATTCCTGCTGCCGAGCTCTCACGGCGGAAATGCCAAGGAAAGTGAAGCGGAGAGCTTTTGAGAGAGATGCTTCGTCGAGCTTCTCTAATTGAAGCCAAGGCACCCGCAACTCCCACTGCTCGCTTAGCTACCGTCCGCAGCTCCAGCTCACTCTCCAACGAAAAGGAGCGTTGATGTGGAAGGCGGAGCTTCTGCTTCCGGAGACGACCAGTCAGCGAAGTTCGGTTCTTGTCCACTGGTTCCCTGAGGCTTGAGACCCAGCTAACCCGGCGGTTCAGTCGTCTCTGTCCACCTGTGAAATTCCCAATCATTTAATTTGGAATTATATTGGGGAGATTCACGCTGAGGCTTTTCAGCACAATGTTTTTACGAATTTAAGCAATGCGAAGCTTAAAAGCAACGTGCATGAGCGCGCCGTTTTTTCTGCCCAAACAAAAATAAGCTTCGAGATTAGGTCATTGACCTCTCTACTTTTCAACTGGCCATGTCAGGGTGGCCTTGTCATATGGCCTTGTCATAATAACCGTGGGTAAAGACCATAGAGTTGCTATGTCAGAGTTACCACGTCCACGTGAGCATGTCAGGGTGACCAAGCGGTGACCATGGAGTGCTCATGACAAGGTCATGTTAGGGTGACCATGTCAGAGTAGCCATGAGGTGACCATGGTGTGGTCATGTCAGGGTAGCCATGGCAGTGTGGCCATGTCAAGGTAGCCTTGGCAGGGTAGTCATTGCAAGGTGGCCGTGGTGTGGTCATGTCACGGTAGCCATGGCAGGGTGGCCATGTCAGGGTAGCCATCTCAGGGTGGCCATCCCAGGTGGCATGTCAGGCTTGACTAATATCCACTATTTTCCCAGCGTATTCGTAAAAAGCTAAACAGCGGCTTTTTAAGCTTGGCGGAGTTGACTTTAAAAAAAACGGCTTTGAAGCAGCGAAAAAAATAAGCCACCGGTTCTGCGCATGACGGCTTTTTGGAAAAAGTCAAGTTTAAAAAGAGCCGTTTAAAAGCTTCAGCGTGAATCTCCCCATTGATTCCTTATTCATTAGAGACCCTCCGATTGAACACAATGTGTTCGTATTTTGTTTTCAATGCAAGTTGGCTCCCTAAGTTGGCATGTCTTTAGTCATAAGGGGATGGGGAACCAACACATGGGGATTTAACACATTGTGTTAAATCGGAGGGTCTCTATTAGGTTAACCGTTTAAACTAATGGGAATCCTCGGTGCTTCTGTTTTTTTAGATAAACCCGCGCGCGTTTGAAAGCGGGAATGCGGAAAAATAAATTCGCTTACTCCCTGACCAGTCATCGTTTTCAGTTCCTGTCGAGCCGGAACCCAGGATTTCTCCAACGGGTTTTGCAGCACTCGACCGCCTCCTTTCATCAGAAGTGCAGTAAACTACGGATATTATAGGTCTCACTTCGGACGGAGCTTGGTTTTCTTGATCACCGTTTGAAGAGTCGGTTTTATTATCGTCACACTTTGTGGACAGGTTCCGGAAAGCTTCTCTTCGGAGATGGGCGGCTTTACTCTCATCAATCTGTGCCTTTGTAGACCAGAGACGATCTCTACAGGGCGAGACGCATCGGGAGGACTCACTAGAAACATTCCGTGAGGAATTCCTTGAAAATATTCTCCCAATATCTTGATTCCGACTTGGTGACACATCTCTGGAGACATTCCGAGGACTAGGAGGACAGAACACACAGCCCGACCCCCAAGCTGAAACCGACGCACTCCGACTCCCTGCCACTGACATGTCGTAAGCATCCGGAAGACGTCCGCCTTTGTTCGGATCCACATTCTCACGCAGTAGGTACCGTATCACATCATTAGCACCCCATTCCACGGCGAGGTGGAGAGCATTTGTGAACACAACTGGATTCTCCTCAGGCTCTACAGTAATCTCACTTGGTCTGAAAAATCAAAGAATCACTTTGAACTACACAATAATTTATTCCGTAGATCTGAAAGTGAAACTCTGTGTAATGGAATTCGACAGAATAAAACCGCAAACCCTTTAGATCCCTGTCTCCGCTCTTTCTCCTTTCGGCTCCTATTTTCTACTCTAGAGAGGGGACAATGTCAGCCCTCCTATAATTTTAAAGGAGATTTAGGGAAATGCAAACCAATTATGAAGCAGTGACACGCAAAAAGCTTTATCTACTCTCTCACTGTCAGAGAACCTACTTTTCCATCCATTTCCCGACAATCAAAGAACCATAGACAACACTTCATCCGACTCCAAGAGAGGAGGAGTGGTAGCTAGAAATTCCTTCATATTTAATAAATATTTGATTAAGGCAGAATGCCTAATGCCCTAAAAGCCTTCCTTGATTCCAACACTTCCAACCCACCGTAACTAAAGTAATAATGTAATTATGGTACTCTAACTTTTCCTAACGCCATTCCGCTAGAAGTCACTCATGGAAATACCCAAAATAAATACCTAGAGAATTTTCACCCCCTCACCTTGGTTTCGTTGATGAGCTAGGGCCAGGTCCAGCTGCTACTCCATCTACATCCCCCTCCTTTGAGCGGTCGATTAGCTAAAAATTAATAAAAAAATAATCAAAATTAATAAAAAGCCATCAAAACTGGAAACCTATAAACATTTTTAATTCATTCCTGATTGAATATTGAGGAAAGCAATGGTATTTACATTATTGCTGCTGGGTTTTGTGTAAACAGATAGTAGAAATCCTGAAAATGATTTGTGAGTGAGATCGAAGCTTAAGTTCTGAGGTTACAAAGTCTAATCTATTGAGGGTAACATCGAACAAAAGGCTACCAGGAGATGGGATCGCTAACTGAGCTCCAAGGAAAAATGAAGGAAGAGAGCTAGCAAACGCTCTGGCTTTCTCTGCTCCCATTCTCACAAAGGAAAGGGTAAAAAAAGTCAAAGGCCTCGGAATTCATGAATATTTGATTCTGTATTGGATTAGATTTTCTTCTTCTTTCTGAAATACAAGAGAGAAAGAAAAAAAAACGGGGGGGGTTATTAAGTTTGCAGGCAAAGCTTGAAAACGCTGGCCATGGCTGGTTTAAGAATACTGTGTAGGAACATGGGCTGGGAACTCAAGCCAAGGAGCAAATGAGAGACACAAACAAAGCAATTCACAACAATGGTATTGATGAGGGTCCAAGAGAATGGGAAAGTGGGGAATGCATGGGTGGCTGCGGGTGGTGATAAGGCGTAACGGACCTGGTGGTATTTGGAAATAGGATAGGAGTAGTTCTTACCATTTGAACCATGACTCCCTTACCTTAGAAGCCATAACCTTTCACTTTGAATCTCAAAGAAACATCTTAGGAAGGAACTCCATTATCTACTCCCTCAACAGAGAAAATTCCTTCTCACCTTTCTCCATACCAGGAGGAACGATTCCGAAATTCCACTTTCTTTTCTTCTTTTCTCATCCCATGGAGGAGAAACCTCATCTTTTACACCACCATTTTCAACACTCAAGCCTAATATTTTATACATGAGCCACCAGACTGCTCGTATTTTGGTCTTTATGACCCTAAGGCTTACTACCCATCTCATCTTATTGTTCTACGCGCAGGATAAAATTACATTTGAAGAACTTGGAGCTTCAGACTCACCTGGAATCGACTTCGATGTTTCTCGAAGCATTTCTTTACACGAGCTACGTCATTGGTCCTCAAGGCTCTTTCCAAAATGGCCACATCGTAGCTTAGGTCACTCAAGGATGAGGCTATGCTGCTAAAAATAATTACAATTCAGGATTACGAATTCTTTCAAAGTTCAGCGCGCAGGGTAAGCTTGAACAAAGGAAATTTTCAGACTTTTTTTTCTAACGTATTGGCATGAGAATTGAAAAACTATTCGATCGCTGGAAAAAAAGTGCGATGACGAGAAAATAATTCCAGGTTACCGCAAATTAAGTGAAGAAAATGTTAACAGAGTGCTGAGTTGGAAGCATTTTCGCCGATTAACGCTTTCTTGGACCCGCTATCTCACCTCCGGCTCTTGTCCTTTATAACTACAGGCATCAATAATTATTATTTTTGTATAAGCAAGAAAACTGTGGCCCTCTTTGCTCTTTGTTTACATTTGGTTGACGTAATTTACGTATGGTACCTTGGTCTTTTGAGTGACCCAATATTTAGCTTTGCTGGAACGAGTACTCGAAAACTAGTCGTTGCAATGGGAATGTGAATTCACAGGAATTTTTTAAGCCCAAGGTTTGTCCCATCATGAAAGTTTTTAATGATGCGTTCCTCGTTTTTCTTTTTTTTTTTTTTTGATTAAGTTCCTTACGGACTCCCGTCCATGGAACTGTCTTTTATTGCCAAGTTGTAGATTTGCTTACTTGTTATGCCTTAAGTTACTTAGAATTAATTAACCTACTTAAATTATTGGGTCTTCTTCTGTTGTACTTGTGTGGCCAATTGGGTCCGATGGATGAGTAAATAAGATATTAAAAATTAAAAAAATTAAAAATTAAAAAATTAAATGAAATAAATAAAAACGAAAATAAAAATTTAGAATACGGAAAATACGAAATATAAAAACGGAAATAATAAATTAATTAATCTAGTCTCCGATAGGATGCGTTCCTCTTGCGAAAGCTTACAAAGCATGAATGAGAGCCAATCAACTAAACTTGAGGAGGACTAATACTAACCTTGGAATAAAGACTCAACGATTATTTAAACGCGCTGCTCGAGCTAAATTTTTGTTCCAAAAATTTTTTAGCCACACTGTACGTGCACTTAAACGACCTACCACAAGCTTTCTGTCGTTAAAACATTTCAGTTCCTAATGCCTTGAACTACAAACTGGGAAACTCGGGCAGCAGACACGAATGCGAAAATCCCGGAACGTATTCCGCATTGTTGATATCGAAGGACTTTAAAAATAAATATATAAAAAGAAAACATCTTCTTCGCCCCTGAATAAACAGTAATTGTAAGATTGATCATTCAAATTCTTCTCTCTCAACTTTCCAAAGTTTCTCCTACTCAGCAGGATCAGTTTCTTCACACCCAGCTTTCACTTTTCCAATTTTTGACACTTATGTCAGGGAGAAGTTCATGTGAAGCATAGAGCTGAATCCAGCTTCCATACACATATCCTTCAGCCACATTTTCCAATTTTCTACTCTCATTCTCTCCACTCTATATTATATGTGTTTGTATGTCTGGGATTCTTAGGAGTGAAAGTTGCTTTCACATTTTGGCAGTTATATTCTCAGATATCAAAGAAGGAGAGCCTTGTGAAAATGCAACGCTTTTCTATTGACTATGTCTTGGATATACGGATTCTGAGAATCATGTGAATGCTAAGGGTGTACTCATGTGGCAGTTCCAAGAAAACTTTGGAGAATAACCTATACTTGATAATGGAAGCATCTCAATATTTGCTCATCCTCTCTGTTCTTTCTCCCTCTTTCTCACAGTCGGGTTTCAAGTACAAGTCCCTTCGCCTTTCCCCAGATGCAAAAAAAGGACGTGTCACTCTCCTCTTACTACACATAAAGGTATTGGAAAAAAAAGGAATGAAGCGTGGAGATTAGCTGTTTTCCTTGTTTGGCTTGGAATGAGCTAAGTTCCACCAGCAGAGGAAGAACATGGGGAAACTTTATTCATCTCTGAAAATTTCAGTGTAGTCCTTATTTTAGTAGAAAACAAAAGGTTTAAGCTTCTCTAAAATATGAATGACTTTTTGGATAACAGGACAGAAGCTGAGTGAGAATGACATGAAGAGGGCTGCTTTGTATGGAAAATACATGACTGGTTTCCACACAGTTGGACTGCTCAGTTGTTAAGGGGCTGTGTGAACTAGAAAACGTTGAATTGTTCTGGTTTTTGTGTAAAATGCTCGCTTTCATCAAGCTTAGTTAGAGTGAAGGCGAGAGAGAGAGAGATAAGGGAGTATAGAAAGCAAGTGAAAGTTGAAGACTGAACTTGGAAGGCGGGCTATAGAAAAACAGGATACCTCTTTTGAGGACGTTAAGTGCAGGATTAAGAGGGGGAAACTCTGGATGTCGTTATTTTTGATTATTACACTAGCTAAAACCGAGATGAAAGTAGCTAAACCCAGAGTTGGATAAATGCTTGATTTGATCTCCCTTATTTATCAATGTCGCAAGTGGAACTCTCCTGCCCTCAATGTCTCAATTCATCCACTCCCGAAATAATTGTGGGTTCAAGACCTATGACCCCCAACGCAATTCTCCTAATTTAAAGAAATGAGTTTCAATATTAGTCTGCTTTGGACAGTTTCCTCACCGAATCCTCTAGGAATGGAAATCTGCTAGTTTGAAAATTAAAATCTTCTAGGAAAAGAATTTCTGAACTTTTCTGTTGTCTAGTGCTATTATTAAATAAACATTGAGCTTGAAGTTGTGGAATCCATGGGTTTGGCAGATTGGTTAAGAAGCTATACGAACAGTAATCCTAACTCGCCTGGCTTTTTTTTTCTTACAAAATGGAATAAAGACATAAACTGGAAACGAGGATGCAATGACAATTTTCTCTTCCCATTCTTCATTTGAATTGCTTTCACAGCTTGAATGACCATTTTACGGAGCAGTGTGTTAAGTGTCTATTTTTTCGGAGTGAAGACTGTGTGATAGGAGAGGAGGATGAAACGGATGAGAAAGAAACCATTGGATTACATTTCTCACTTCACCCATCTCTCCAGAATCCTCGTAATCTGTTTCTTTATAATTTAGCCTTGTCGTATCGTTGTTACAGATACTTCCAACGAAAAGTTGAACATTTTCCTACCGCAACAGTCCATTTCTCATAAGAAAGCCTTTGTGCTCACTTTCTCCTGATGCAATTCAAACTGGCACTTCCCGGAGTTAAATTATTGAAATTTTATACTGTTACTGTGTGAGCTACAACTTTTTTTTTGCATTATTTTTCTTCATTATGAAGGACATAACACAGAAAGCATTAGCGAAAGGCTGTCCATTCGAACAAGCTGAAAATACAGATATACAGCCTCAGCTTTTGTCGTCAAACCGATTGTTGAATTACAGTGTAGAATTACGGATAAAATTAAGTGAGACCGGAGAAAGTTTTCTTTGTGCGAAGAATTTTTCTTATTTCTGTAAAACTTTTCTGTGAAAAGAGAACGGAAAGAAAAATCCGGCCGCGCAATTTCTGCTTCCCGCCACATTTTTCTCAACTTTATATGCCGACGCTGACTTTCTCCGTATCTTCTTAGGTGGTGAGCAGGGTATTCACCCTGTAGTTTTTCCATGTTCCGATTGCATTGAACTTTAGAAGTCAATCAGCTAAGCTCACCGATCCGGAAAAAAGGATACGTCAATCGAAAGAGCTTGACTAGAGCATAAACGGAATGGCATTTTCCAAAATCCGATCCGAACCGTTCCGAAATTTTTCGGTTCGGTAATTTCCGTTCCGATTCCGAATCTCTAAAAAAG
>JABASM010001026.1:0-16907 GCA_019776545.1 Brachystomella parvula | reverse complement strand
AAACCCTAATCTGGGATCGTCAAGATACTGGGAGAGGTTAGCTTGCATTTTCAAGAAAGGTAGAATGAGAACTAGTTGATTTATTTTGGGCAGAGCTCAGGTATTGGGTTTGTCACCTGTTAATTCCGTACTTTCCCTTTCATTTTACAAGGATATACCTTCATTCTTTTAACAAGATTCAGCCTGTTCACCTATTTTTGGAGTCGTACTATTGTAGTCGTAATGTAAATGTCTGAATTAAATATCTAAATTTTTTCATCTGTAGAAAAGTAAGAACTTCGGGCAGCGCCGAATTAACGTGCGTTTTCCATTCCTCCTCACTCACTCCTCACTCACTCCTCACTCACTCCTCACTCACTCACTCCTCCCCTCCTCCTCACTCACTCCTCACTCACTCACTCCTCCCCTCCTCCTCACTCACTCCTCATCACTCCTCCTCCTCAAAAAAAAAAAAACGTGGATGACAACTGAAATTCAGCCCATTCCGGAATATCCTGGTAATATAGTATGAAAAAAATTGCCGAAATTCAAAATTCAGCAGGATGTCTTCTGAGTTTTTCAAATTGAAGACCCATATTTTCTACTTTCATTTTTATTTTACTCGATCTTTTGTTTTATTTATAAATTTTTTATTTCACAACACTTTTACTTTAGAGCAAACGCTTTTCAGTCAGTAGTACTAATGCTAAAAATAAAAAAAAATCTTGAAAAAAATTCTCCGTAGATCCTAGCAACCAGATGAAAAGCAAGGCTTCTCTGTTGTACGGCAATTAGTAATCGCGTTAACAGGTATAGCTTGTTCGCTTCCTTTCCCTAGTTAGAACTTTGATTCTGTTGCCAACGGCCGTGATCAGGCGCAAATTAATAGATTATTATTAAAAAGTATTTATATTTACTTATTTTTTATTTTTATTCTGTTTTACTTTTTATGTTATTTTTTTGAGCTGAGACAGGCGTGTGTGTATGCCAGTCCAAACCTCGGATTTAAAAATCCATTTCATTTTTCTTTCTTTTTAGTTAGAAGCGTGTAAGGATAATAAAGTTTGTAGAGATGAAAAGGAGAGTTATAATTTGTATGACGCTGAGTATATTCCTCTAACTGAATTAATGACCCCCCCCCCCCCTCTCTGCATTCAGAGTAATCAGGGATCCCCATATACCTAGTGTCTGGCTAGTTTTTTTTTAAAAAAGGAAGCCTGGGCCTGTGAGACTGAAACGAGGCATTATTACAGGATAAAAATTTTGATGAGGGAGTTGGTGTGCCTATCAATAATGGACAACAAATTCGTAAGAAGAGGGTTAGGATGATACCGGCGTGTGCCAAAAAATATTAGTACAAAGGAACTCCTAGTCCCACCCGTCGATCAGAAGCACAAGCCCAACCCCCCTTTCATCAATAAAAGCTGGATTTAGCGCCTTTGTTAAAAAATAAAACTTTTCATCTTTCTAAATCCCAAAAGCACGACGGACAGACGCCTATGCCTAATTTCTACCAAAATCCATCTTATAGAAACAAGAGCGTCTAAAATAGTATCAAATTAAAAAAGAAAATTTTGGATTTCATCCTCAAGTTTTCTCTTCAACGTTAATAAAATTTAATTTCCAGGAAGGAAAATGAGGAGTAGCTAATTGAGTAAAGCCATTTGGAAGGAAATTTGCATGGAAACAAAAGATGAATGTTTTGTAATTAGTAGTACGGAATTTCTTTGATGGAAAATGCCACAATGCACAAGTGATACTTTGCATAATGCCCTTCAAAACCTAATACTCAAAATCCCTTGTCCATAAAGAGCGCGGGACAAAAGAAACAAAGAAAATGAGAAACACCTGCTGTGTATGATGACGGAATTAAACTAAATTACACTAGCTACTATAAGTCGACGCCATAACAAAAATAAAATTAGCAAGTTTTCGTAATTCCGAATCGCTTTTCCACCTTTCACTTCTAGGCGTCTAGGTTATTTCAAAACATATCTTTGGTGAAGAGAACCAAAAATGTTGAGCAAAGGTCCAAACGAGCCTTGATTTAACGGAATTTTATGGTCCTTTCCAAAACACACACAAAAAAGGTGATTTGATGCGGAAGCAACTGAATTTTGCTAATCAGTTTTACCTGCAGCCAATCTACGATTTTGAAGCTACTGCATTCGCGCAACAGTCCAAGCAATTATGCATTTCAAAAATTAAAAATCAAAAAATTCCAAATTTATGCGGAAGCAATTGAATTTTGCTAATCAGTTTTACCTGCAGCCAATCTACGATTTTGAAGCTACTGCATTCGCGCAACAGTCCAAGCAATTATGCATTTCAAAAATTAAAAATCAAAAAATTCCAAATTTTATTCATGACTAAGGAAATTCTAGTCAAAGAATTTTAAAGAATTCCTAAGAAAGTTCCAAAAGGTGTTTAAAGCATATCCACCCTAAAAAATTCAAAAGTGCATTTTGGAGAACTCAAAGATTTATAAAGAAACCTCCAGAATTCGGATGTGGAAAATCGAAAACTTGAATTTTGGATTACATTCAAATGACCAGCTTCGTCGGATGTGCTACTGCTGACTGCTATCGATTTTGTTTTGTTTCAGAGTCGAGTAATAGGAGAAAGAAGAATGTGAGTCCCCAGCGCTTAATTATAATTTTTGTGTTGATGGAATCTGAGAATCCCTCCTATAAATCCTGAAACCCGAGATGACGTGAAAAAGTTGATAAGAAAATGTTGGATGGACACGTGGGGGGGGGGGGGGAAAGATTTTTGGTAAAGTATCCTAATCCCCCAGGATAATTTCCCATGATTAAGGCCTTGGAGAGAGATAACCGTCTGTCGTCATGACAGGACTAGAGATAGAATGAAAAAATTCAAGGGTTTCACTGGATGGAATTATTGAGGAAGTCCAGGAGGAGATAATTCATTTTCATGACAAAGGCCTAGCAGAAATATAAGAGTGAATACCGAGAGATTAAGAAGGAAATCAGGGTTTTCCTCAATTATAATTCCAGGGATCATGTTCCAGTGACTGAGGGTTGGAGGGAGGTCTATCCTCTCTCTTACCCCTAATTGAATTTGAGGAGTGAGGAAAGTTTCCAGTCCCGAACCTCCTCCCTTTCTCTCCATAATAAAAATAATTGAAATGAAAATCAGAGTAATAATAATAATAATAATAATGAAATTGAGGAGTAAATGGAATGAGGAGCAGGGACTGATTTTTATTGGCTTGACATTTCCAATTCATCATTCTCCTCTCCTGGCTTCCGATCATCCCATTCCAAATAGAGAAAGAGGAAAGGAAAGTCGGTGGTGATGGAGCGTGACGTTGGTAGAGCTCTCCTAATTTCCCGAACTTTCCCACGATGAGTAGAGTGAAAGTAGGGGTGAAGCTGAGCTCTCTCTTTTCTATCTCTGGAAGAATGAATGGTGGGATTAATAGTCCATTTTCACTCACAAATGTTCATGATTAAATGTTGATACACTTCTTTTACTCTTTTGTGTCAACTTACCCCTCCCACCCCACCACCCCTCCCACCCCCCATTCTTCATCCCCAAGGACAAAAGAATGAATTGCCTTTCCTATTATCCTCATCATTTTCCCGAGCTCACTTTCCCACGAATGTTTAATTTTGAGCCTGGAATTGGGTCGCAGTGAAAGTCCCCTCTGAAAAATATTAGAAAGTTCAGATTAAATTATTTTTTAAGGAGTTTAACGTTCCAGTGAAGAGATAAATTCAGAAATCAAATTGAAATATCGTCAAAGTGCCAAGTTCACTACGAGGGCTCATTCTTTCAGTCAATTAGCAAACCAATTGCATTCCAACTGCATTGCCAACAAGCTAAATATGCAACAGTATGCTGAACGGTGTTTTAATTTAACCCTCGAAATGACAGGCTATCCACATTTCTACATCAATGTATTTTCCATCAAGCTTTGCTGCATCGCAAATTTATTAATTTCAATTTTTTTTTCAACCCAGGCTTTACCTATGCTTTTTATAGTGTTTAGCCAAGTGTATTTTTAATTAAGCTATTCACTTATTCTAATCGCTTGGCTGTCATTTCGACACTCTCGAAAATAGCCTGAAATTTTGCGGGTTGATTGCATTTCAATTGGCTGAAGCAAGGTTTAATTGCATGTCAACTTCGAATGTAGTTTGCAAGTGTGTTACAGCATTCAACTATTTTCATTCTTCAGATTTTTTGAATTCTAGCTTTTCGAGTTTAATATTTTGTGAATTTTTTGATATTCAAGTTTTTCAACTTTCAGATTTTTGATTTGCTCGCGATTCTAAAAGATTTAAAATTTTTTAGATTTCATATTTTCAGATTCGAATAATTTTCAGCGTTAAATTAGAGCTTCTAATTTCACGCAGGGTCTGTTTGAATTAGCGGCAGGTGTTCTGCGCATGTTCAATTGCTCAAAAGACTTGTGTAAAAAATGCGCATAACGTGGTTTGAATTCTTAATCCGTTTAAACGCGCATAGTGGGCATAATTAATGCGTGTAAAACGCCATAAGTGCCAGCACCGCCTCGAAAAGGAGTCAAATCTGAAGACTCCAAGCCGTAGATGCCTTTTGAATTTACAAGTCTGAATTTTTGATTTCAGAGGAAATGTGCATTTCCCACCTTGCTTGTCCATGCTTAAAATATTCATGAACATGGGTTTTGTCATTAGTTGAGGAGAGGGAGGGGGCTGGTTTTGGCGGTGGTCTTAATTTGAATTTTTATTGAGATTGTAAACCCAGTTCCTTTAATTTTTATTGAGAGAGTAAGGTGAGGTTCGAATTTTTAAAAGGACTTGCTAAATCCAGTTTCTGATGAGCAAGAGATGTTGGAAGAAGGACTTTGTGGAGTAAATCTTCTCCTCCTACCTCCCTACATATTTAATGGGAAAATGATGGGGAAAGTGTTTGCTTTTACTAAAAATCCCAAGCCCTGGCCAAAGAGTCAGTGGAGAAAATCTCCCTCCTCGGTCTGAGTGAATGGGATGAAGAGTTTTTAAAGATTCTCTGGAGGAACAAGGAGTCTCATCACTTCCTCGTTTCTGAAACTCCCACTGGACTCCTCAACGTTTTTTATGTTTTCAGAGTGGAAACCATACTTTCAAGTACCCATAGACAAAATTTAGAATTTTCCAAAGAACGCGAGGATTATAAGTAAACTTCCTAACGGCACCACCGCAAGCCTCGACTGAAAGGATGTGGAATTAATCCACATTAAGAAAAGTCATTAGTTTTTCTCCCATAAGAGAAAGCATTGGAACAGAAGCTACGTTAAGGACGCCTTATGGGCCTTTCTGGAACCTCAACTTTCTGTCAAAAATCGTTGTTTTGTACACACGAGTTTTCGACGCGGTGAAAAAATTTCACATTTTTCACCCCCCGATTGAATTTAATGTATTCATTTTTTGTGTTCAATGCAAATTGGCTCCCTAAGTTGGCATGTCTTTAGTCATAAGGGGATGGGGAGCCAACTTGCATTGAACACAAAAAATACGAACACTTTGTGTTCAATCGGGGGGGTCCCTTTTCAACTAACTCTGCATACCCTACATAGTTGGACACGTGGGTACAAGCTCCCGCAGAAATTTTCAAACATCGAACTGTCAATTTTCCATAAGTAGCAAAAACCTTGTCCAGTTTTTCTAAAAATTCGAGAGGAATTTCGAATTGGTTCTTCCACGCTAACAGGCCCGCCACGCTTTAGATTTGCCAGCCTTTCATTTTTGATGCATTGGGCGCTGAAGCTTGGCAGAAATGTCCATGAAGCGGCCGTCGAATTCCAAAATTTGAAAATTAGCAGCTATAACTTGCTAAAATTAAAAATTTTTAAGTAAAATGGTAGTGCTCATCTCTTGTCCCCGTGTTTTAATTTTTTCTTTTTTGAAAAAAAAATTGCTTGGCGCTATTGCTTCAGTAGTACCTCACCCTAACAACAATTTTTGTAAAAGCGAATGGGGGAGGGGGTTGATTTCCGTTCCACCGTGGACAGTAATAAAAATGAAGGATTGTGTAAATAGGTTTTGGACTTTTAAAAGAAGGTCCATTGTTTGCCTTCTAAAATCCATTACTCAGCTTGCTTTTTTTTCGAGAGCTCAGTCAGTTCTTGAGCCGAATGGACTTCAGGACTACGAGTTTACGGAGTGCTTTCACCCTCTCGACGCAAAAATCTGAAGAATCAAAAGGAAGAAAAAACAGTTGGGGATCTGGAGCAGAAAAATTGAAGAAAGAGGATAAAAACATAAATAAAAAGATCTGAGATTTTTCAAAAGTTACTTTTTGTCATAGAAATGTTTGTCTTTGGAGAAGAGGAGGAGTAGCCATTAAACTTCCTTGAGAAGAAAGAAAGTAAAAAAGCCGACAAACTTCTCTATACATCTTTACAATGGTGAAAACGGCTTGAAAATGAGAAGAACTTAACCTTAAAAGCAGGTGAGATTGATCTCTGTAGAAAAAGTGAACAGTTTTACAAGGGATTTCGGATTGTATAATTTCAAAAGGGCACGCGAGAGCCTTTTCTTTTGTCCATTTTTGACCTATGTCCATTTGTACTCAAATTAAAGAAAATCCATTGTAATCCTCAGACCCATGCTTTCATTATTTCTCAAGTGTCGATTGATGAAGGCGTGATTTAAGAAGGGCCGGCAGATTTTCCTGCAGAGTAATTCATTCTTGGAATTTAGGAATTTGTTCTAACTCAGCATGAGATTTGTCCATGGCAGGGGGTGTCCGTTACAAATTGGCTCCATTATCTCAAAATCATTTCCAGCCAGGAATGTATTGTATTATTACGATATTTTGAGAGGAAATTAAGTGGAGGTGATAAGGTTGGTAGGAAAATGGGGAAAATGGGCAATGCAATTTCTATTCTTATCAGGACAAGAGACCAGGACTACGGTGCTCCACTACTGGGGATCAAAATTTCCACTGCGGAGTGTAAACACAGATGTTAAATTAAAGTCCAATTCCTTGTCACTCTCTCCTATTTGGACAAGTTAGTGATAAAGGGATTCTTGATTTTAGCTTATATTAAACCACCCCTACCCACCCCTCTCGTCAATCCTCGAGTTATTATTATTTATTTTTAAGGCATATCTCCAGTCAAATTCTCCTAAAAATGTAAAAAGAGCAGATTCTGAAATGCTTCGCTAGTAATATAGCTTTTTCGGTTTTTGAAAAGGGCTTCGGGTTTCAAAACTTTTAACTAAACGACGACACGCCCTCTCTCCTTACACAAAATTTCTTCATCTGAACTCTTAAATTTCTTTAAAAATTGTAATTTCCCGGTGTTTGGTGAGCTTAAATTTTTTATTTGAATTTATAAGGCAGAGGATCGGATGATTCTGAATTTTTGATTTAAGATTATATTTAGTAAGAATTCTTAAATTCCTAATCTTTGAATTTGAGAATAGTTGATTAGATATCGAGTTCTCTTAGAATTTTTTAATGCTTTTGAATCTGTTTTTAATTCAAAAATATTGTTTTTGTTACGAAAAATTAAAAAATTTGGTTTCGCATTTTAATGGTTGAACTTGAATTTGATAATCTCTTTGACTTAGAAGAATTTTTGTTTTTGAGCCTGAATTTCTGAGTTTGCTGTTTTTAATTTGAATTCCGACCAATTTTTGAATTTCAACTTTGGAATAATAGGGACATGCAGATAGAGTGAAATTCACTCATGTTTTGGCTTCAAGAAGATTTTGAAGGAAAATTAAAATAATCAGTGCAGACTGAATGAAATGTTGGTTGTGTTCGACTGTGAATCAAATTTCACTGACTTGGGGAGCCACTAGCGTCCCTTGAAGCTAAAACTTAAGTGAATTTCACTCTATCTGCATGTCCCTAATAGATGATTTGAAAATGAATTTTTTGGATTTGAATTTTTAGAGCCCACATTCGCAAAAAAATTCCATCAGGGTGAAAAAAGTGACGCTAATTCTTCGCGAAGGTAAAAATTCTTGATTTTTTTTCTACAAAACTTCAGTTATTAAAAAGTTGAAAATAATCCAGAAGTGCGACCAAACTGTGTTTGACTTAAAAAAACGACGGTAATTGAGGACAGTTATTCAAAACGGAGAACTTGAAGAGAAGATAATCAAAACTTTGCTAGAGGAATATCCTAAGCTTAAACTGTTTTATTATTGAGCAGAAAAAGCCGAAACCACATTTTTCTCATAAGGGTGAAAGCGAGTGTAAGCAAAATTACTTTGAATGGATTTTGTGGTGAATTGAAGAGTGGGAGGATGAAGAAGGTAAAAGTAGACAGTGAAAGGAGACGAACAAAAGCCTTTTCTTCTCTGCTCACCGCACTGTCCATTCCGCTTAATTATTTTTTCATTCTTTTTTTTTCTTCTCTTTCTTCCTAGTCCTCTTCATCCAAGTGCCTCATCCCTTTGATCTTCCAATATTGAATTAAATGAGAGGAAAGTGGACTTTCACTCTCATCACCCCTCCTAAATTTCGGAAAATTTTATGCTCATTCCCTACGCTTCCAGCGAATGAATGAGGAAGAGCTTCCATTTGTCCATCATACAAATTTCTCAATGAGAGCCAAAAAAGCTTGCGAAGAAAAATTTCAGTATATAACGCTTTTTGGCTTTGAAAATCCACTGCGCTGCGAAAAAAAACAGTTTATCCGACTCTGGGTGCAGGAGAGATTCTGATTTTTCCTTGCTTATTTCACTAACAAGGAACCGGACACCTGGTGGAGACAGAAAAAGAAGATTTCAGGAGTCAATCTTGTCAAGATCAACAAGAAAAAAAAAAGAAGAAAAAAATATGAGATAGACAGAAATAAATTGTCACTTTTGGTGAAGGAGGAGTGTTTCCTATCGCCTTAGCTCCGGTTTCTTCCTAGAAATAATTGTAGGTCTTTCTACTTTCTCTTTTTTCTGTAAGCTGATGTGGTGGGTTGAGGTGATCTGATCTGATCTCATATTTTTCTTCTTTTTTTTTGGAGGAAACGAGAGAGGATTATGGTTTCGCTAATAGTTGGTCTTCTTTCGTAGTGTATAAGAATAAGAGAATTGATCTCTCTTCAGCCAATGGGCAGAGAATAACGAGATCCCTAAGGATCCCATTTCCAATCCCGAAAATGCCCCCCCCCCCCCCCCCCCCCCCCCCCCCCCCCCCCTCCCCCCCCCCCCCCTCCTCCTTTCACAATGATTTTTTTACGTCTTTACGTGAATTTCCTTTCAACAATACTCATAATGAATTCTACTTCTCATTTAGGCTAATATCCGTTCTTGATCAGATAATGTTCTTCAGCCAGATTAAAATTCTTACCGAAACTCGAGGTATGGAGACTTGCCAATGTGAAAATGAAAGCATTCCAACGTTTCCTTTTAAAGAATTTGGGAAAATTGAGAAGGACAGAAGTAGAGAAGTCCGAGTCCGCCCGTTAGGTTTAGATAAACTTGGTTAGCCATGTATATAGTACTGACCTATTGCTTCAACTTTTGTACTGCGGACTCGCAGCTATGACCCCCAGGGGTCACCAAATGTCAGTCAGCCGACCTCGTCTAACTGGGTAAGGTTACGAGTACGACAATCGAAAGCACTCGTTTCCCTGATTCCTCAAAATACACCGCACTTGACTAGTTTATCTGCGTGATTCCAAAACCTAGCTCGTCAGCATAAAACCCTCTACAGGCGCAAACTGCGCCAGCTGTTAGCTTCTTGAGGTTTAATGAAACCTGGAGGTCACTCCGTAAGTCAAATGTATATTTTTGGAGTCACGGGAACACGCGCTTTTGATAGACGTATTGCTTATCCGGTTCTACAAGGTCAGCTGATAGACTTTTGGTGACTTCTGGGGGTCACAGATGCCAGTGCACTTTCGACCAATAAAAATATTGAAGCAATACCGTAAAATTCCAATTAAACGCACAGTGCGTTTATTTTTTTAAGGACCCCGGAGAGGGTGCGCTTATTTGAGTAGGTTGCCGCTATTAGGAAGGTGCGGTTATTGAAAAACGTCCTGCCCAGTCCCATAAATGAATCATATTGTGCAGTATAATATGAGCTATTAGACACATTTATTCATAATTCAGATTTATTTTCAGCGGTGTTGAGTCTGAACTGAGGAATGATTGATGTTTGGATTTTGTTACCGCTCTACTGCATTGACTGCAATACTGTACAATATAGAAAAGGAAGGTTAAAAAGCGAGAGTCAAAAAAGGGGGTGCGTTTATTAGAGAGGGGTGCGTTTATTTGGAAGGGTGCGTTTAATTGGAATTCTACGGTAAGTCAGTACTATCTGGCCAACCGAGTTTCAGAAAAATCCAAAGGGCGGACTTCAGGCCCCTTTGTGACTTCCCATCTCCTCGCTGTATTTGAACCTTGAACCATACTCACACTTTTTTTTTTTTGATTTAAAAATTAAAAATCTATGTTTCTGGCATCAGAAAAATAAAATAAAATGATAAATTCAACTAACCCTCTCCTGCTAGGTTCTTGCAAAATCGGAAATTAAGCTTGTAATTTGCGACTTGGAATTTCGAATTCGAAATCGAAAAAAAAAACGCAAATAAAATACTTACAGGGATGGGTTAAAATATGAACATAACATTACAACTGCGTTTACAGCCTTGCTAGTATAGTGGTGTTATCCACACCACGTTATCCAGAAATGGGTGTATTATTTATCAAAACTTCCCTGCTTTTTTTCCATAAACGACTCAACAGCTTCTGCAAACTTGTAATTTTCATAAGGGGATTTTCACGGTGAGGATATTCACACGGGAAGTTTTGTTTCGGAGATTTTCACTGTCGCCTAGTACTTAAAAATTTTCCCCGCCAGAAATAGGTCACCTGTAACGCTTGAATATTTGAATATATTACAAATCCAAGATTCACAAAAAATTCGGAAAACATCTAAAATGGGTATTTGTGAATTTGTTAGACTATTTATTTATGTTTTTATTTATTGAAAGCAGGTGTATATAGAATTTTGTAAAATCCGAAACAGAGCTCTGAGTCCCACAGTTGCAATTAATAGGTCTATCTCTTAGGAGAGGAAAGTATTGTAAAGAAAGTGAGGGGTGAGGGTGTTTGAGGGCTTTCCCTGAGTTTGAGAATGTGATCAAAGGAGATTTGTTTAACTGTAACCGGATTTTGAGTAGTAGTTTCCTTAATGTGGCTCAATGGAGTTGAAAGGAGCGTGGCTAATACTCTGAAGAGGGTGGATTGAGTCTGGGTAAAAGAATTCTGAGGGAAAGTGAGTCTGAGGGTGAGGGAAAGTTAAATGAGGAGAGGATGAGGGGGTGAGAAAGTATAAATTCAAAGAACTCACCAGGCTCTCATTATGGAAAAGAATCCCTGGAGAGGACAAGAGCATAACAGAGTTATTTTTACTCAATTCACTTCATTCAATTCTTCTTCACTTTCTTCCCTCGCTTTCCAACTCAATGACCTTTAGCTCAAGTCAAGTGGTCAATTTTTCTTGAATAAAAAACTTGAGTAGACTCACTCCCATTATTATTAGTTTGAAAAATAGGAAAATAAATCTCATCAGACCCCTTTCTTAAATTGAATATTTAATATCACATTCTATACTACGTCAATTTCCCACTTCAACGCTGGATGAGGATTGAAAACTTTCTCCTGTGAGGACAAAGGGAGGGGCTGCGATGGGTTCAAGGTCCCTCTCCTCAACAAGTAGCTACTTCCATGCCAGAAAATGAGATTCGAACCATGATGGGATTTGGAATTGAAATTCACGTCCCGAAAACTCTGGAACGAGAGGCATTTTGAGGTGAAAGTGAAGAAAGAGCAGAAACCGCGGACTCTTGGAGTTTTGAGTTTTTTGATTGGAATTTAAAAACTTTTTCTGTTTTTATATTAGTTTTTGATTTCAACTTTTGGGATTCTTTGTTTTTTTTTTAAAAAAAAAGAATTCTTGCGGTGTTTCTTTTTTCTTTTCTAAATTTTTTAGAGAGTCCCCAATTTTTGTTTGATATTGAAAGCATTATTTTTTAAGTTTCATTTCTTTTTCTTCCCATTTCGATTTTAAAGCCTGGCCTGGCTGAATTTTTTGTAAATTTCGTCTTAATTCTTGAATTTTTTCGAAACGTTTTTGATATTTCTAGTTTTTTTGCTGTTTGATTTCTATTTTTTATATTCATTTTATTTTTTTAAATTTTTCTGTTTCTTTTTATTTGCTCCTTACATTTTTTTTTGGAAGGGAGAATGCTACTCAAAAATTTGTTTTGAAAAAACGAAAAGTATTTTGATTTTAAATACTTTCCGTGCCGCGACTAAAATTTTCAAAGTCGCTGCGCACTGCGAAACAGCATTATTTAAGGGCTGATTTTCTTCCTTAAGAAGCAGGGAAAATTGAAATTTGTAAAAGAATTCAAAGAATTTTGGATTCGGCAAACATTTTCTGCTCTTTATATTTTCATTTTTGTGACGGAAGAAGCGGATGGCTGTAGGATTTGATTACCCTTTGACTGTTTTACATTTTCCAACTCGCCTCAGCGTCTGAAGACTCAATTTTAAGTTGAGTCGATTTGCATAAAAGAGGAACTTGAGGTTTTCCACATGAATAAAATAGGAAGAATAATAAAAATCATCTTCTCTGATTTTCACTCTGCTCTGCCACTTCAGAAAAATAATAATAAAAAAGTCAGGGAGAAAGGGGAGAGAAAGAGAAAGCATCCTGCTCCTTCTCAAAACCCATTATGTTTTTTTTTTGCTTTCCATTTAAATTAATAATTGCATCAATTTGGAAGTTAAGGAAAAGAGTGGAGATTAACAAAAGGCAACTCATCGGATGCTTTTAGCCTGTTTGCCCTAAATATTAACTACACAAAGAAGAAAGGAGACTTTTCTTAAATAACTTCCCTTTTCTCACTCCCTGCAGGTTCATTTGAGCCTCTTAAATCAAATGATTGACGTTGTTTCCTATACCACGCAAAGCAAGGGGGAAAAGGGAGTGGAGTACTTAATTAATTATGTAAATAAAATTTACTTCAGGATTCAGTTAGCACACGGCAGCGGCAGACCGCTTCAATTTACTTACCGATTCAAAGAGAGATGAGGTGAGGTGCTCAATGATCACGATTGTAATCTTGCTACATAGAAAATTACAGTTTCGTATTCTGCCATACACGCATAGCTTCAACGTATTCGTCAAATGCCTAGAATCATCCGGATTTGTGTTCAAATTAGAGCAAAAAATTATGAAACTCGAATTTCAAAGGAAAAATTCGAAATTTCTGTTCCAATTTTAAATTCCAAGTTGGAAATGCATTCGATTCTCGCATTACGAATTATAGAATGCTTAAAAATTCGAAAATTGTGAAAAAAATTTAAAAATTTCGAATGTTTGCGAATGCCAAGCGGAGGCCTCACAAGATTCCTAGGTTCCATCATTGGAATTTCGTACCCAAATTCCAAATTCGAGTGATACGAGGTTCAATTCGAAGAAAAACCCCTCATTCGAGTGTCAAACTATTGCCTAACGCCACCACTCATTGACTACTTCAAAATATTTCTAACCACTCCCTGCAGGGACCTGGCGCACCCGGAAAAAAAATGTCGTTGAATAACATGGATTTTTGTAGAAAAATTAATTGATTAATTAGTTGTAGAAATTGTAGAATTTTGTATGAAATCACGTAGACAGGAGAAAAAATGAGAAATCAACTTTGGGATTAAATCTCATAAATCCCTTAAATCCCATAAGGATTTTCAGAACTCGAAACAGAGAAACGAAGAGCCAAGGAATGTTCGAGTCCAATACAAGCAACACAGAAAACCAATGGGAAGATTGAAAATAGACGGAAATTCAAGCAGAGCTGTATTTACGAACTTTTTGAATTTGAGAAAAAAATGTATCTCATACCAGCCAAACTTAAGAATATTTTCTTGACCAGGAGGAGCAGTTAAACGTACTCAGGGGTAGAGTACCTCGTCTTCGTAATTTTTGAAGAGGGTGATGATGAGCGTGATTTCCCTGCCTGGAGACTGCTATCTTCTACAATTCTGTTTAGTTGTGAGCATTTGACACCCATGGCTCTCTCATAGATTTGATTTGCAGCAGGAGAAACGGAGTCCAGTACGAACCCAACATCATTCTCAATCATTTGTATCAACTTCCCGTCCTTCTTCTTCCTTGCCCGATTCAGAGCGTGTTCCAAATGAGGGAGTTCAAAGAGTAGCACTTCACATATTGCGCTCTGGATTTGAGCGTGCCATTCGAGAGCTGAGAGCTCCATGACGTCTTCACAGAAATGAAGCCAAGATTTTGAGAAAGCCAGCGTGTTGCTGCTCAATTGAAGTGAATTGTCTCCTGTAAAGTAAAAAAAAAAGTGCCGCTTTGAGGATAAAATAAAATTAGAGGAAAAAAAAAATAAAATCTTACCTTTGATGTACGTTCGTAAACTCGGCACGCCAAGGGCTTGCATTTCACCCAGCGTTCGATTGAGAGATGCTTCATCGACGAATCGCATAGGGAGTTCAACTTCTTCCTGAGACCTGTAGCGGTGCCTAATGGCTTCAATCAACTTATCCTTGGCGTCAGTCACCGTTCGCTCCACGTAGGGCAAGAGCGTTGAGTCCACAATCCCAGATACGTCCATCCCCATTTCTTCAAGCTAAAAAATTTTTTATAAGCATAAAATATAATCAATACACCAGAGAACTTTTAAAAAAAATCAATAAATAAGTACAATTAAATTTTTTTTTTTTTTGATTTTTCAAAACTTTAAAATGATTGAATATAGTTTCATTCTCATTTGCCCGTAATACGCTGAGGTTATAGTTCCCTTTTTTACTCTCTTGAGAGAAGATAAGAACTCACTTTTTGACTTTCTTTCCGAAATTTTGATACTGCGCTGGACACCGAGGAAAGATGACACTGTGGAGTAAAGAGCTGCCGATTGAATGAAGCCATAAACCCAGTCACGTCATTGTTAACCCAAACGACTAAACCTGAAGTGAGGAGAAAAAAAAATTAATTCTCTGTAACACCAATTTGAAGCAATAGCACACAGTTATTCGCAAACCGGCAGAGGAAGTAAACAGTACTGAATAACATCATGCTTTCAAGGACTCAGCCCTATACTCAGACAGTCACGGCAACTTAACAGGAGACTTAACTGAAGTTTGGACCAAAATTTCAAATTTTCGAATTAAAAATAAATTTAAATTAGAATTCTTTTGAAATCTCAGACTTAACAGAACCTGAAAATTTAATGCTAATAAAAAAAACTTGCAAGTCTACAGCTCAAAGACTTCAGATCGACCTCGCGTTTTCACCAATCTTCTCTTTTGGTCATGCGGGAGGAAGTTGTTGCAGGAGGAAAAAATTCCAAGGTAATACCATTTGAACGACCAAATAGCTTGCAGGTCCACCTTTTGCAGCTTATTTAACAGACGGGCAGGTATCTCAAACGAATTCACCCATATTTACTAGCTTTGCTGGCAAACAAAAATAACAATGAAATTTACCAGCAGTTCCACCAGTGGTAGCTGAAAAAGTTCTCCTAAATTCCTTCATACTCTCCACAATAGAAGTAAAAAAAATTTCAGATAAATTTCCAAGGTAGGCTTCGTTTCTCCCATCAGATTTCAAGCGCTTCATCCTACACAACAAGAGAAATACAAGGAAAAATTTAATGAAAATATAAACAGTCTATGAACATTTAGTATACCTTTGCTTAATATAGGCAGAGCGATGAGAGAGAAATAACTGGGAAGCCTGGTTCTCCCTATTGAGTCTAATGAGGAGACCAATGGATTTTCGAATCGACCTTGGTCCACCCTGTGAAATCTTTTCAGGGGTCATAATCTCTAGGTCTGCTACCAACGTCTCAATCAACTGCTTTATCCTCCCTTCAACCTTTACCCTGAACAAATAACAATAAAGAATTTTAGGTTAAGAATTAGGGTTTTTTTAGCGAATTCCTTACTTGATTTCTTTCAGGCTGTTCGTGAGAGGCTCAGCCTCAAGAAATTCTTTGAAACTTTCATAAAGGTCAACAGCTTCTGTAAAGTTCCTTTGTGCAATCCAAACGTCGAGGTCTTCTGGAATATCCATGACCCAGTCGGGGAGCGGCGGTTGGTAGGACATGAGGCCCATGGATCCTTCTGGGCTCTTCGTCCTCTCAGACTCGAGAGTGAGAAATGGATTAGACTCCTGCGTTGGACTTTCTAAGGCTACCGACTTTCCAGCTTCTGACTTTAAAGGATTCCGAATTATTTTTTGTCGGCTCTCTATTTGATTTACCCAGGAATCCTAGAAATAAAACAGAAATCCTAATACCAAGAATGCTTTACTTCGGTACCATGGCCAGAATTTTGGCTCATAGTATTAATTAAAAAAAATAGAAAATAGCAAGTTTAAAAAGTTAATAAAAATAAATGAAAAAGCCAGAGCAATAAGATAAAAAAAAACAGTATGAAAAAAAGAATGAAAAATCGGGAATAAAAAGTGCTTTAATCGATATGCATAAAAAACGCGAAGCTTCTGTACCTTGTCTTGTTGATTTGGACACTGGAGAAGGTGGACACTTGGAAAAATGAGGAGTTTGAACGTGTATTTAGGACATTCTGGGTCACGGATATTTACGACCATCCCAATAGCACTTAATTCGTAGAATGCCTCAAATTTGTAGCGTTGAGGTCCTCTCCTGGTAAATTTAATTAATTAGAAAATACTACTGAACGCCTCACGCGTAAGAGAGATGGGGGGGGGGGGGGGTGTTTATTGTGTCGCTGGTCAAATCCTTACCTATTGGTAACCCAGACTGCCAGCATGATCCCATCGTTGAACAGGTACCCACGCTTCCTCTGAACAGCTGAATAATTATCAGGGTCAATTTCCAGCAAGTCTCCTTCAAACATTAAAATTCGTTTCTCATCCTCAATGATTTGCTAGAAAAGAAAAAAACATAAAAATCCAAATTCTGG
>JABASM010001025.1:0-16911 GCA_019776545.1 Brachystomella parvula | reverse complement strand
CTCTTAGATACTGACAGAAGATAGGCTAAAAATAAATTCGGCGATATGTGAATCGGCGAATTGAGACAATTTGGAAAAAGGTCGATTCGGCGATTTGAGATTCGGTGATTTGGGCAATTAGTTAGGCCCGAATCACCGAATCCTATATCGCCGTATCACGAATGTATTCAATTTATTTTCAATTTTTTTTCCTCACAAAAAAGGTGCCACAATTCATAAAAATTAATTTTTGTGGGTTTCGGGTTTATAACTTTTCATTCTGAATAAAAGCTCAATTTCATGGATTGTCAGTGTAAAAAATTGATTTTCATAGGATTTATCACTGCTTCCCATCTTCTTTTCCTATTAACTCGTAGACCAGAGGCCAAGGTTCAGTTTCTTGATCCTAGGCATCTGGAGGATGAGGTTGAGCCCTTCCATAGAAATCCCTGTACAGCCATAGAGATCCATATACATCATTTCCGAGCATTTCTCAGCTATGACTTTGAGAGACTCGTCAGTGATTTTTGGGCATTGACCCAGGTTGAGTACATTGGCTAGTAGGATTAGTCCGCTGTCTCCGATTTCAGTGGCTGAGAGGGAGAGAGTCCGTAGATTTGTGAGCGATGAGGAAATGAATGAAAGCCCAGTATTCCGAATTTTGTCACAGAATGAGATATCCAGGGAACGGAGGCGAGGTCCAAGGTCCCTCAAATTCTGGAGTCCAGTGTCACTAATATTGTCACAGAGCGGAGATTAAGTTCAGTTAGTTTTGGTAGCTGAGATAATTCCTTGAGGCGTGTGGCAGCATATCCAATGCTGGGATGTCGTGTATTCTCTTTTCAGTACATTCGTGGTAGTCAAAGTCCTTTGGCTACGAAATCCGACAAAAAACCTTACAATTTAAACATGCTTTCCGTCATTTGGTCCCGGTTACGAACGCGCCGATCATGCCTCCGTCGGCTACGAAATCCGCAAACAATTTCAGCATGATGTCCGTCATTCGAACTCCGGTCACGAACGTACTGGCGTTGGATTTGCTACCACAAGCCTACCACATAAAATTGACGAGCGGTCTCTTAGATACTGACAGAAGATAGGCTAAAAATAAATTCGGCGATATGTGAATCGGCGAATTGAGACAATTTGGAAAAAGGTCGATTCGGCGATTTGAGATTCGGTGATTTGGGCAATTACCAGCAGAGTGATCCTTTAAGGATCTACTTCTTTTTTGAAGTTCAGTCTTCAATTTAACAATTGCTAAGAAACAAGTGCAAACGGAACTCGGCAAAAATTTGAGTGAGAAATGGAAATTAACCAGGAGGACGGGAATTATCCAACCCAGGTGAGTTGCTCAAATTCTCTTAATTTTTAAAATCTCAAAAAGCTCCTAGCAATCCCAATTCCAATCAACGCATGAAGAAAGGGGAAAACTGAATAGTGAAAGTCAGAATTCGTATTGGATTTTAGAATTAAAAACTTGAGGAAGACACGAGTGGATGAATCATGATGAGGGCGGTGCGCGGCTCTCCTTGCTGTTTTCTGAAGCTGATTTTTTTAATTTCATTTATCAATTAAATTAACTTGACGGAGAGTTGCGCGAACAGAATTTGCGGAAAAAGAGATAGACTTGAAATGAAAAAAAAAAAAACGCACAGCTCACGAGTCATTTCAAAAGTCCAATTTTCTGAGGGGTCAATGCCCTTTCTATTTGTTTACAAACATTTTGCCTCAAATAATTACAAATGCTGAAGTGTTATTTTTGTGGTATAGTCCTCAATTAATGAAACCTTGTTTTCTCCCTCGTTAATTTTTGATTTAAATAAATTCAATTTGTTTTCAATGATTATAGGTGGTGAGACGATCAGCCCGGAAAGAGGCTGAACTGAACAACATTTTGGAGATTATCAGAATTGGCATTGCGCGGCAGGAATCGCATGCGGAAAATCCGGAGCCACCTGTCCTACCTCCTCCAAAAAAGAAAAAACAGACAAGGAGAGAGCCTAAAATAATTAGGCCTTCTGCCGAGCCACCGGTGAGTAAAAAAAAATTAATTTTCATAATTAGGGGGGGAAATGTTTAATTTTTCTTTGCAGATTGTTCACTACGGGGTGGGGCACAGGGAGCTTCCCAAACTGGACTGGGGACATGCACGTGAATTACTCAAGGTGAGATTATTTTTTTCTTTTTAAGATTTTGCAAAAAGTTTGCAAAATCCCTCAATCTTTTTCTCTATCAATTTTTCAATGAAAATGGCCCAAAACAGGACCAGGTCATTGCACATGACCAGACTAAGAGTTCCACCGACTATTTGGTGGTTAATTTTTCTTAGTTCTGGGATTGTGTAGTGATTTGGGGGGTGGGGTTAGGCATCTTTTCTTCTTTCATCTAAAGAAATTTAAATTATTTTTTAAATAATTTGAATTTAAAATTTTTTTACAAGTTTGATTTATTTAAAATTTAAAGGATATTGGTACTGAACTACCAATTAATAAAAAATGATTAAAGTAATAATCAAAGGAAAATACTTGCCCATAGGGACGGCAGCGGTGATGGAGCTGCTGACTTCCAAGTTTTCTTTCATTTTCCTAGAAAGAAAATGAATTAATTTCATTTATTAATTTCTTTCTAAAAATTGGCTGATCTTTTTAAATGAATTACTTTAAAGAATTTTCATTGGAGTCGGGAACGATTTCCGAGAGAAAAATCCTGCAGTTTTCAACGAGTTTGGTCAAGGCACTGTCAGTGACTGTCTCGTTGCTAAAGTCCTTGGCCAAAATAATCAGTTCACAAGTTTTTTTTGCGAAATCCATAAAAAAACCTTTAAAAAAAATATGCGGTATCTTTAAGATGAGAATCAATTAAAAATTTAGTATTGATCTTACTCGGGTGAGTTTGGTTCCACGTAGGGTTGGAATCGGCCAGTGGGGCCTCGGTAGTAATAATTTCCATCAAGATTTCATTTCCGGTTCCAGTAGCTGTGGCTTTGGTTTCAAATTCTTTTTTATTTTCTGAATTTTTTAATTCCGTGAGAAGAACGGTAGGTCCTAATTCCGCTATAGGAGTTTTTTCAACTGTCGATTCAGGAAGAAGTGGGGCTGGGGTAGCGTCTTCTTTATTTGAGCTGATGCTTGGGCTAGTAGAAAACACTGGTGGTGGGGAAGTAGGGTATGCGATTTGGGCAGTTTTGATTTTCGCAATTGATTCGTTTCCAGATTTCAAAGTTTTCGCATCTGCTTCCTTGTTTATTTCTATTTCCCCAAGGTCAACTGATTTGTTGAATCCTGTTTCCACTCCTCCAGCTTCCATTGGAAGAAATGGTGGTGAAGTGGCGTCTAGTGGGTTCAGGATGTCAGTGCTGCCGGTGACATTGGTTCCAAAATCCCCTTCCATTGTTTTCTTTGTTTCATTTGCAGTGGTGTTTTTTTCTGTATCTTGAATTATTATGGTAGCAGCTGGTGGTGGTGCTGAGGAAGTCGGATTAGGCAGGGGGTTGATTGATTCATTTTTTGGTTTTGGGTTATTCTGGGGATTCACTTGTTGAATAGTAGGAATCCTAGGTGAAGTCGTGGTATTTTTCTGGAGCTGTGTCACAGTGGTTCGAGGTCGTTGAGTCGTGGGTGGCGTGGACGGTGTCCAAGGCAGTATAGGTGGCATAGGAGCTGGGGTAGGGACGAAAGATATTTTTGGCCAGGTCTCAAAGGGTTTCGGAGCAAGAGGGGCAAGAGCTGTCCTGTTAAAATTAATTCAGGGTTAAAAATTTTTCCCTTATTTTAATTGTAATTTTATTGGTTTTACCTGAATTCCGAGCAGGTTCTAAATGTCCTTGTTGGTTCCATGAGTGGAGTAACTCGAGTGACACACCTGTAGGCCATATCTCTTGTCCTGTAGAGCTGGCACCCCCCTCCCAAGCACCTTCTGCAGTAGTCGTAAGTTGAACTTCCGCCTGGACTTTCGCAGTCGATTGACCAGACCCCGTAGTATAGTACAGATAATGTCACGAGAATAATTGCAAACTTCATTTTAACCAATTAAAAAAAAGTTTTTGTAAAAAATTTTAGCCTGTGACTTAGCTTATTCCTGGTGGAATATTTTTTTAGACTAAAACATGGTGACTTGGTGACTCATTATTCTTTTGTCTTTTTTCTACGTGATCTCCAGATCACAAAAATTGTACCCTTGTTATTGGTAATCTTTATCTTTGGTTATCGTTTAAACTCGCTAGGATTTAAAAATTTACTCTCATTACGCATAGCGTCTCTGGAAGATTTAAAGAGGGAAGGAGAGGAGAGTGGGTAAGGGGTGTAGGGATAAGTCATCATCGCTTTCATATAGCTAAAAAAAAGTTATAGTTAGTGTTGTTTTGTCAGCTGAGTTTCTTGAATTAAATTAATTCTAAGGGAAAATGTCGTTAAAAGTACCAATTTGTTCAACTCTTGCTAAATGCAAGCCCTGCGTATCCGAAGGCTGTGAGTTTGTCGTATATTCCAATGCTTCATCCCTATGCGCTCGTGAAGGAGAAGTTCCACCTGGAAAGAAAGACTGGGACATTTTCCCTGGAGACATAGAGAGGTGCGAAGAACTTGATCCGGCTCCTAGTCTTCCAGAGGCATCTAATACAGTCTTTGCACTGTCATTATTTATTGGCAAGTTGATTATTTTAATTTGAATTAGTTTGGATAATTATCTAAGGGTTAAAAATTCTGACCAAGAATTGCTTTAATTTTAACAGGAGTCTTGATTCTACTCATTCTGGCCTACATTCTGTTTAAAAACTGGCAAAGGATCAGAGGTTTTGCAGTTGGCCTTGGCCGTGGTCGCCGTTTCGGGGATGCTGAAGAACTACAAGAAATGGAATCTATTTTGTGAAGAAAAACAGGCTTTAAAAATTTTCAAGGCAGTTTTATTGCATTTTTTAATTTACTAAAATCAAATATAAAACACGTTTTTAAGTTGGAATTTTTACGATTAGCAAAATGTACTAGCTGCAGGGATAATTTAAATTAGCGTGCTAAAATTGTATGAGTCATCTACTTGAATGGAGAAAATTCATTTAAGATTTACAATTTTCCAGTGGTTTTAACAGGGCAATTTTATAGCTTTTTTTTGATTTACTAAAACCAAATATAAAACACCTAGAATTTTTACAAATAGCAAAATGTACTAGCTGAATGGATAACTTAAATTGGCTTGCTAAATTTTATGCTACTTTAATAGAGAGAGTTTACAAGATCATTTTAGATTTACAATTTTCCAGTAATGTTAAAAATTATGATTTAAACTTATCATCTTCTTAATTTTCCCAATGAATACAAAACAATAGCAAAAGGAAGCGTTTTTCTAATTCAAACTAATATTTTTTTCTCTTATATGGTTTTTAATTTTTTCAAACATACCCCCGAGACCGGGGAGCTTGTCTTTATACATGGATCTGTCTGGAGGAGGATTGCCATTAAAAGCTGAGAGTGGGATCGTGAGCATCTGATGCCCCTTGATGAGCATCACACATTCCTTGCCCTTGCAAAATATTCTTCTGCCAATTACTCTTTCCCTAGCGTGAATCATCATCTTTGTAGCTTCGGCCCACCCAACTGCGTGGGTAGGGTCCCACATGTACTCTGTGAAAATTGGTTGAATTGTAGAGTGGGGTATAGTGTGACATTTTTCATACCGTTCTATTGGATGCTGGAGGTCGGTGACAAACTCTGTTGAGACTGAATCCATGAACTTGATTAGGGAAGTGTCCAACTCGATCATTGTGCAGTAAAAAATTAATCCTTTTCTTGCCAAACACGAATCCAAGCACTTTGATCTATGATTACATTCCCTCACGAATGGCCTGAAATCTTTGTATCCATAATGAATTCCTGGTTGGAGATAATCTTCATTTCTTTGAGGGAGTGGATGAGCAGGATCCAGCCCGTTGTTTTCAACCATCTGAAATCCGCTGCAGAAGTTTCTCCTGTAGCGTTCTTCGAATCGCTCCAGGTTGCTATTAAGTGGCCTCCAATATGGAACCCCGTGGAAACCCTTCCAATCGTTTGATGTAATTTCACCCTTGCCAAATTTGACTATTAAGGCGAACTCCCAAAAGTGATGAGGCTCGCACTCGTCGTGCAGACAAAAGTCAGTGATCACTGTCACTACTCCGTCTACCAAATTGTACTGTTCATACAGACGTGGGCCAACTTCACAGTAATTTTGGTAGAGCCCATGGCTCTTAATGCTTGGAATTATGAATCCAGGGCAGTTTGCATGCCTATGACGCCTATTGTCCCAGATTTGATTATAGTCAATCTCCATGTTTTCTTCTTTACTGGAAAAAGGAGTAAAAATTACTAATCAGGCTAAAAATCAAGAATCATTTGATTTTATAGTTCATTTACATATGAGAGGAGGGGCTAGTCCACCTCGTCGTGTAAAGTTCCGTGAAAGGATCTCTTGATATCCTCAATCGCTTCCAGGAGCTGGTAAATTTCTTCGGTTACCATTTGAATCTAGGAAGAGTATTGTAAAAATTAAAGAGAAAAAATCACCCCCGTTAAGTCTTTTCACCCCTTACCCTTGGCCCAACCCAGTTCTCATGGCCGCCATTAGAGGCTACATATTGATTTAAATAAAAAAGATAGCGGTTGCAAGACCATTGAACTTTGATGCGAAAAAATCCAGAGCTCGAGCAAAATACTTCCCCGCTATTCCAAAATCCGGGCTCCTTTGGATTTTCCAATGTATATGAAGCTGGATTGGCTGGTTTTAGAAAGGGGATTTTTGTGCGAATTCCTTCTCTTATTTTTTCCGTAGTTTTCTTCAAGTACTTTTCGACTTCTGGCAATTCCGAGTACAAGATTCCAAGGATTGTGGCACTTCCAGATCCATATTGGCGACGCATGTAAATTTTCCAAGCCCCGCTAAAATGATCCTGGCCGAGCCTAATTTTACAAATGTTGTGAATTCCAATTGTGCTGACGAGTCCTTTTCTGCTGAAATATTCTTTTGCAGTTTCTTCAGAGCAGACGTCTGATCCAGCCATCAAGGCATAGGATCCCAGACCCTCTTCCATGCATTCTTCTAACCTTTGCTTCTTTATTGCTGAAGCTCCTGTGATTAAATTCTTGATTGGGGAATCTTGCTCGTCAATTTGCAATTCTGAAAATGAAAAAAAAGTTTAGCTTCAAGCACTCACGTGGTGGAGATATAAATTACCATCTTCCGAGTCGTGAGCAGCAGCCCGCTTGCGCCTCCACATGTCCAGTTTACTAGGGCTACCTGGCTGAGTTACAGGGATTTCTAAAAATATAGTTGTCAGTTAAAATAAAAGTTTTAGCGATGCAAGTTTTCATTTCAGATTACCTGAGAAACCAAATGCAGAGTCCATTTTTCTGTAGGTTTTTAAAGAGTATTCTGTTTAAAAAGCTGGTTTCAGTTCGACTGATGATTTTCCTGCAGATACCTTTTGTATTTATACCAGTTTTACTCCATGCTTGCTCAGCCAAAGGCGGCTTCTTCGTTTGTTTTCTTTGAATGGTATTTTAGACGGTGAGATACAAAGAGGCCGACAAAGGAAAAGAGAACCAGGGTTGTGATTAATTAGCCGGGAGCTGGTTTATTTATATGTACTCTTTGTTTCCTATGGCTTTAGATTCATAGGGTGATAACCAAATTCTTGTATCATCCAGACTTCCGAATGCGATTCTATCAGTATAATTGATTGCTACTTTTGTGCCGCTGCTTTGAATCGTGATTGTTTGAGTAGTCGGCTGAAAGCCTGTAAATACTGCTCTCTTTAAATCCTCATGAATTATCCCGGTCCGTGCCCGCTTTTGCAGGCTGGATATTTTAATTGTTTCATCGCCATTGTCGGCTTTTCCACTTTTTAAGCTGTAGCACTTGCTTCGAACAGCTACAAATTCTTGAATTGAAAATTGGGTGATTCTCATGACGCCGGCCTTGTCTTTGTTTGTCAGGGAAAATAAAGGGGACGGCTGATTTGAGAAGTCGAAAATGTGTTGAAGGGTTTTTAATACCCAAATTATTTCTTCTTTTTTCATCCAGATTTTTGCATAGATGGAGTCGGTGTTGCTTAGAAGCGGGTAGATTTTATTAAACCCAAAGGCTGGCATAATGTGCATGTAATATGCATCGTACAGGTAAATTTTTGAAAGCTCGTAAATTACTCCAGCTACTAATTCTAGGCCGTCTGCTGGACCTTTTCGCTTTGACTTTTTAAATAGAGTCAATTCCTGGCCAAGGATTTCCACGTCTTCGAAATTGTGACTAGCCATCAATTCCTTTGCTCTTGATTTAGTAAAACAAAATTCAAAGCTAGGATATCTCAGAGAAGAAGCTGCACACTTTCCGCTTATGACGTTTATTAGTGACTTCATCATGGTTTTTGCATATTCCGAGGAAGACTGTGATCTTAGCATTAAGCATTGATTAGTGTAGCTCTTCATGAACTTTTTTTGTCTAAAGGAAAAGCCCATGTGCACTTGCTCCAAAATAAATCCGCATTTTAGCATTAGCGAAATCGACTTGTAGTAGTAGGTCTTTTTTTTCTTGTCTCCAAGAAATAAAAGTAATCTTTCTACTTCTGTAGTTTCCCTGAAATGGCCTTCAGAAGCTCTCCATTTGACCTTTTCTGGCCACATGCACAAAGCGTCAAATTTGGCATGGAGACTATCCGGTAATTTCATTGTCACTTGAAAAACGTACCCATAATCATTCTCAGGTGGGTCGTAATAGTTGAAACTTGCCAAAAAATTTGAATCCAGTGCCTTGTACTCTCCGCACGGGAGCGGACGCTGCATGCATTTGGCATAGCATGATCGTATGTCAAAAGAAAGAATATGACTTTCTTCTTGATTTGGATCATGAATTTCGCAATCTGGGTTATTGCTGGCGTCGTACAGTTTACTTATTGTAGAAATTGGACCTCTAATTAATTCTTTGACGAGTTGTTTTTGTTGTTCATCAGTTACGTATTCCACTGCAAATCTTTCTTTGAAAAAGCAGCAGCTCATGCTGAACGAGTTAATTGTTGTGGAATAAATTAGATCCAGTCCAAATTGATTTTTTAGGAATCGTCTGAATGTAGTAATTGCATCTCCTAACACTAGGCTTTGGAACTTTAATACGAAACTTAGGTACTCCTTTCGGTGATCTAAACTTGTTGGCAACATTTTTAAAGTATTTAGATACGCGTTATAACTTCTCTTTGTATTTTCCTCTTCTGGATTCAAGGGGTCTAGAAAATCTTGGTAATGAATGAGACCATTTTCAGTTTCGGTTAGGGTGATTAGACTATGAAGTGGTGGAAACGTGGGGGTAGTAGTAGAAAATTCCTCAAAACTATCTGCAGTAATACTGTCAATTTGCTGAAACACATTTTGAAAATTGCATCCCAACTCGTTTGAGTATTTTATCATTTGACTCGGGTTAGCGTCCGGCAAATAGTTGTTCGAGTCAACAAATTTAAGCACAGAATTTATTGTCACTCCAATAATTTTTGCTGAAGTCCCGCCGCAAATTGGCTTTGCTATACTTATTAGTCCACTCTTGAATCCAGCTAGTAGCAGTTGTGGAAACAGTAAAACCCCATTTAAGCAAACTATTGTTATTTCATTTGGCAGGGTGATAAAAGGGTTGCATTTGTACTTGTGTACCGCCCCCAAATATTCACCGTTTGAATGATGGTGATGAATAATTAGTTCCCCATCCTTTTTATTTGGAGGAGTTTGACACATGGCACAAACTGTAGCGGCTTGATGTGTTGCTATTTCTTCTGTCGTTAGCCTGTATGGGATGTTGGTGGTTTTCTGCAAAAATTTTAAGTTTCTGGCCAACACACTCAACTGAAAAAGCATATCATTTGCTGCATTTCCACCTACGTATGAGTAATTGGATTTGCATATTCCAAACTCAAAGTGGGAAAAGTGGTAGCCAATTATGCTTAGACTTGAGTTGGATTCATTAGGCAGCATAATTTGAGCACTCAAATAAATGATGCTCGGCTGTTCTAGAGTCATTGAAAAGTTTGTAAACGAGAAGTGGGTTTTACTTGGAGGTTTTTCTAAGATGCTAGAATCGTTGCGAAGGCCACAAAACTCTTCATGTTTTTCTAGAGTAATTTCTTTTATGAATCCTTTTTCACAAAATGTACAATAGTAGTGTCTCTTCCGTCCAGTTTTCCCCAAAAACGCAGATTTGTCCTTGATTAAAATCCAATGGGCTTCATTTTTCTCATATCCCTTGACATACAGGAGATTTATGTGGTTGGATTCCTTTGAACTTGGCGTGCGCATCACGGTGGTCTCGCCATTTTCTTTTAGACCGTACACGGAAATTGAAATATCTTGATTCCGGTTGGCTATCTCAAACTGCCCCAATTGTTCAAAATCCACTCCGTCCCCCCCTTTTACCATGGAAAAATCCAACGTTGAGTAGTCTAGGCGCTGCTTGTATACGCTTGATTTTTTGCACTCTCTAAACGCAGCTTGTCTATGAGCTTTGCTTTTCAAGTCTATTCCCTTGGCAGCAGCTTTCTTTTCAAATCTAGAGAGGACTTCATCATAATGAAAATATGCAAGGATAGCTAGGATGAAGCAGGAAGAATCCTTTTCCCATGTAAAATTAATTAGGCCACGTCTCCCTCTTAGGTGAAGAGGCATTAGCATTTTTCCACGTCCCGGTGGCAGCTGCTCCACCACCCCCACGATTAGTATTAGCTTGGAAATATTTGTGACGATCCAGTCGGACCCTCTTTCGTTGAAAAATTGTAAAATTTGAATCATAAAGTAGACTGAGCGTACGACTGCGCCATGGATGAAAGCTTCATTTTTTATAAGAGTCCAAGGGCTTGGGATGTATGCATTCGTGTGCTCTACGTTGTGGGTGATTTCAAACATGTCGCAAACCACTCGAAATTGAATGCGGATTGTATTGTATTTTTTTAACAGTGACTTTAGCAAGTTTGCTAAATCTGTTTGAATGATGAGAAACAAGTCCACAATCATGCATACTCCTTCCGTTACTATACGCTCAAACGCCATGATGGCCCCTTTGTGTACATATCCATCTTCCGTGAGCTTGAAAGAATTAGACGCTAGATTTAAATCTTCTGCTACATCGCTCAATCCCCTGCCAAATTGCAGTGGATCACAATTATGTGAATCCAAGCAAATTGATTCTTGTCCGCATGTGCTACACTGATGGCTTATTTCAACGTGCCTTTCCATTTGCTTGTAAGTAGTTGTAGGGAATTTGCACCCAGGAATTAGGCATTTAAACTGAAAAAAAAAGTATTTCTCAACTAAATATGCGATGCAACTCGGCTAAAATAATTCATGCAAATTACCAGCTTTTCTCTAACACAACTTCTGTTTAATTTTGTCTGTCTCACACCAACACTTGTACCAGGGTCTTCCATTATTCAGTTTTTTTTTATTGAAGCTAGTTTATTTTATTAACAGAGTTTTAGTGAAGCTTACTAACAACTAAACTTAGAATCCGAGAAACCATTTTATTTTATACCGATTTCCAGTCAAGGGCCTGCGTTGCTCCTTTGTCTTTGGCCGACACAAAAAGACAATATCTTTGAGTACAAGTACCATGAAATGAACCTGGAAAAGAATCCCGACACAAAACCTGCAAGAAAAGTAAAAACAACTTTTCAAATTCCATTTCAATTTAAAAATCCTTTGTCGGCATACCGGCAAAACATGTAATGCACAATTGGATCCCGTCGTATCCGTTCGAGTTAAGGCAGAGGTTTGGCGGTTTAGTAGTCTTTGAATTGGAGCAATTAAACATTTGTTTAACCATTGATTCAAAATCAACGCGATTGTAAAGGTTTCGGCATTCGTGAGGCTTGTGAGCGCTGTCAATTAAAATTGTTTGTTCCTTTATAGCATCTGAAGAATCGAAACAAGTAAAAGTTTCATTTTTCCCGGAAAGCATTCTTGAGTCTTAGAAATTTATAATTTTGGCCTGTGCAGTTTAAACATTGTGTAGTAAAATTGTCTGGAAATTGAAATTAATTTAATTAAAAACTAAAAATAATTCAAGGGTGAAATTAAAAATAGTTTTTGCTTACCACCATTCCCAGGCGACAGTGACAGTAGAAACAAGTTCAGAAATACGTAAAAATTCATTTTCAAAGTCAGAACTGCTCTAGGGGAGCTTTAGATTTAAACTAACTGAATCTAGCGAAAATTTACATTCTTTATAAAAGATTTTTGCTTTAGCAATGTATTTTAATTACTTATTTTAAAGTTTTACATTAGACAAATGTATGCTTCGATGACAACGGCACGAACTGATTTTGCTATCGCTGTCCCACATCGTAAGGGAATTGAGTAGTTTTGGTCAAGGCAGTGCTGGCAGGGCTCACTGATTGAATCCATCATTTTTCTTGCTGTTTTCGCTTCGTTATTTAGGAGCGGAAGTTGAAAAATTTCAATGGCGTTTCCAGCTGATACTAGTTTTTGAAACTGGCTAAATTGAAGTTCCTGGGAATTTGCTGATTTTACATCCAATGCGTAAACTACTCTTCCCCATGATAACTTGCTTAGAATTTCATTTATCGTCTTTACTTCGTCCTCGCCATCTTTTTCAAAGAAAAAAGTTTGCATTCCATTGGGTGAGACGATTCCAACCTCAGCTTTGCCGTCTGCATGCTTAGTGATTCCGACAAATTTAATTAGCGGGTAGAAATCTGGGCTGCTCAGCCAATTTGTAAATGTCTCAATTGCGTTTTCTCCAAAATTGGTCCAGTCCTCTGGCTCTAATTCCCCTATGAGTTCCAAGAATGTTTCCTGCTCACGGCCTTCAATTCTGCAGACTCCTCTTTCTTTATCCACGAATCCCATAAACTTAAAACTAGTTGGAACCCCACTTTTAATTTTGTCATTCACTCTGATTACTCGCTTATTTAGCTTTAGTGAATGTTCTCTTTGATTGCCGTCGGTTATCAAGTCGATTAGATGGGTCATTGTTCTCATTAGTTTAAAACTTAACATTTTAAACAATTAAAAGTAAATTCTGCTTGAGGAACGCTGCATACGCTTTTCCAAGTGCGACGGCACAGTTTTTTGACTCGTGGTTAAGTCGTTGGCAGGATTGGCACGGAGAGAGCTTTTTTGCACGTTTTCGCACAATCTCCGGGATAATCTCGGGATCCGTGACGTCTTTGTAGACTAACCTTTTTCCCGATGCAATATTTAGAGATAATTTGTGGAATTCAGAGTAGAGCTTGTACACACGCTCACGGTGGGTCAAGAGCGCTCTTGAATTTTTCAAAAATACAAACTGTTTATTTTTCGGAAACAAAAAGTTTCCTAAATTACCGTCAAAGCTTTTGTAAGAATACGAGTTTTTACCATCTACTATTGAAATTTCATAAAAAGGAAGCCCGTTAACCTGCTCATGTATGGAAAAAGAAATGACGCAGACTGCCGAGTCTCCCATGATAGAATAAAGTGAGTAAAACAAAAGAAACCTTTTATATAAGCATTTTATTTAGCGTTGATCTTAAGCTTATTCACAGCACAAATATTGAGAGCATGATTTTTTAACTGAAAAGCCTAACACTGTTTGACATACAGCAGAACGTTTCATCCTGTCACTTTAAGATAAACTGCGTTTTTTCTTTGAATCCATCCTTGAGCAGCAAATCATCCCGCTTGTTGTTCTTGAGGGTGGCAAGTTTAGTTTGGAACAAAGAAAATTAAAAAAGCCCCTAACTAAATTTTCATTATAATGCAAGTCATGCTCTTTAAACTTTTCTTCTAAAATAAACTCTAAAGTCCTCTGTTTGACGATTCTAAGGTAAAATACATATAAACAAAATAAAGCGCAAGTATTTGTAGATTCCATCTGGAGCTGCCAACTGTTTTCAAAACGACGTTTTAAATTATGACGAGGAATGGAAATTTTGTAGTCTTCCAAAGAGAGTCCGAAGCTGTCAAAAACTTCAAGTTTATCTTTTCCATTGAAAACTACCAGAATCCAATGACTTCCTGGGAGGTTTCTGACAAGGAAATTGGAAATTAAAATAACTTTTACGCTATCAAGGTAAATAATAACCCTACCGGTTGTCTGTGTTAATCACCGCAGCCACTTCAAGTCCTTTTTCAAAGCTTATTTTCCCAGTTTCGTCTCGAGCCAAGACATAGGGGATGACGTTTCTAATTTGATTTTGAACGAGAATTTTTTTCATGATTGTCAATAGAGTACCCTCGTCCATTTCTATGAAACTGTTACAGTTCCAATTTCAGCAATCTCTATAATTTCCTGGACGTAGGCAAGGCAAATTAAATGCAAAGGTTTTGACGGAGCAGTTTTAAATGTTAATGCGGCCTGTTTAAATAAAACAAGAAAAAAAACGTCTTTAAAAGGAAAATTTAGCCTATAATTTTTTGCTCACCTTTAGAACTCCTGTCATTGACGGCGTTAGACTGTTGACTGACACTGGAACAGGAGAAAGGTGGAATAAATAAATGCAGTAGCCATTTTTGAAATCTAGGCGATTTATTCCATTTCCATGACTCTTGTCGGCGACGGCATTTCGAAGCGAATAAAATGCTTCAAGGTAAGAGTCATCGGTGTCAAACTTCATTGTCTGATATTCAAAGCCAGGGTGATCGGCTTTTAGAGTAACTGAGGTTAAGTCATGTGGCTCGAAATTAAATCCATTTTTTTCAAACGCTCCCATGTAGCTGCTGCTTGGAATAAGAGCAACTGCAACAAACGTGGGTAGTCTTCCTTGAATTAATTGGTCAGTTAGGTGTGTTGGACTGCCTGTAGGAATCTGTGAAGTTCCAACCTGGAGATTTGAAACGAAATGAATATTAAAAATGCCAATTTTTTTTAAATTTCATTGCCATAGCTCACTTTTATATTCGTAATTGGATACTTTGCTTTCCAACCCTTGCTAAATAAGGCTCGATGCCTTGCTACTAGATTTGGATGAATTGTCAAGCATTTGATTAGAAGCTGACATTCGTCGATTGCAAATTTGTATGAAGTGCCGGCAGCCGGTGCTTTGCATTCAAGTGCAAACTGGGGAGAATTTCTCGTGAGGCTGAGCGTAAACAGAGTGTCTGGAACAATATACCTCTGCTGTTGAAACAAGGGGATTGGAACTGGTCCAATCATGTGAAATTGCTTGCTCAGAGCAGCAATGTCCATTCTTGCTTTGAATCCAGGATTCGCATCTTCGTAGTCTTCGTATTTTGAGTCCTTGTAACAGAGCAGACTCGAGAGGAAGGATCCTTGCTCTCCTATGCTTTTGGTTATTAGCATTGGCATGATTGCTTTGTAGGCAAATCTGCATTCGTCGTCATGAATGACTTTTTGATTCATAATAAGGTGGGCATTGCAAAACATGTTGTAAAGAAAGTAATTTGATGGAGCAACTCGATCTGTTGCTTCGAGTGCCGTCCCATTTTCTTTTGTCACTCTGACTTTGACAGAAATTACACTTTGAGAAAGGTCAAAGTACTTGTCTCGGCTGTTGAAGTTAAATACAATTGGTGAATATTCTTGAGTAACGCTTGTCACAGGAGACACTGCCATTGAACAAGAATTTAAGACTGATACATCAGTGTTGCTTACTCTGAATAGATCCAAGTTGGATCTAAAGCTAGGCTTAGAGTATGTGTAAACTGAATTAGTCTGCATTTTTACTATCTAAAAAAAGTTTTTGCTGGGGTATTTTGATTTCTGCAGATGGCTTGATTCCTCGGAGCTTGAAAATTTGCGACTGAGCGACGTGCTGTCTGTGTTCTCCTTTTTCTACCTCCGACTTGTCGTTTTGAAGGAAAACGTCGTTTTCCAGAAGCGCTTCTGCGTCCCCTTCCTTTTTGACGTTTTCTTCTTTTACGCTTGCCGCCCACCTGTCTTTTTCTCTTTCTTTTACCACCAGTTTGCTTAGAACGGGGTTTACGTTTCCAGCGTAATCGTCGTTTTTTTCTATTCTTTCGTCTTTTTCCACCTCGCTGTTTTTTTTTTCGACCCTGAGCTTTAATTTTTCGCAAAGGGATGGTATAACTGAAATCCAACGGGTTTAACCCAATTCCTCCTCCAGTTTGATTTTGACTTTGAGGATTTTCAACAGGAAATGGATAGTCACTACTTGCTTTTGACAAGGAATCTTCATCTTCTGATGCCTCTGAATGTGCACCATTTTGGTGTGGTGGTTCAAGCACACACTTTTCACCGCTGCAGTCTAGTTTTCGCATTTTTTCAGCGTCTGACTCCTCTTGCTTTCAAATTTAAACTGAGTAGAAATTTTCAAATGACACTCCTAAAATGGAAGGTAGCAAAAGTTGGGGTTTCGGGATCGAGATTTATAAAGCGATCGTTTTCATCCAACAAACTTAGGCTTATACTAGTATCCAATTTCCTCACAATCGGAATGTATAGCAGGTTCTCAAATTTGGCTTTAACTATTTCAGAAGAGTAGGAATTTGGCAACAGTCTGACAATGGGTTTTACACATCCCTTGAAAAATTGCGGCTCTACAATATCTGACAAAACTACTATAAAGTTTGAGGACAACTTAAAGTCAATTGTAGAATTGGCAGGAACTGAAATATGAGTTCCATGCCAAAATAGCATTGGGTCAATTCCAAATAAGTCACTAATAAATTCACTCAGTTGAATGTAAAGCAAGCCTTCCTTGTAAGGTTTCGCATCATACACGAGAGAAGATCCATTGTAAACAAATGTAGCATTGAATTTTTGCAGTGCCAAATTTATATTGGAAACCAAATTCACAGCGTTCTTTACCACTGGTTCGAGAACCTTAACTTGTGACCTCGTATCACCAAACATCCTAATTTCCATCCTGTCAGTACTAGGAATCATGTCAAACAATGTTTGCGAAAATTCCTCTTCAGCCCTGTGATCTCCCGCCAAGTATGAATCTTTCTG
>JABASM010001024.1:0-16912 GCA_019776545.1 Brachystomella parvula | reverse complement strand
TTTTACTTTCCTTCAAGGATTTTATCATAGTCCATTTTTATTCTCACGTAAACCCTGTCCTCCTCATTCACTCCTCTTCCTCACTCACTCACTCCTCATTACGTCCTCACTCACTCCTCACCTCACTCCTCATTTCAGCTCCTCCTCAAAAATCGTGACTGAAAAGTAAAAGTCAGCCGAAAATTTTCAACAAAAGAAAAATCCTCAATATGTGAAATTCTCCCTTGGGAAAATTCCAATGTGAAAATCTTTAAAAATCCCAAATGTCAAAATCTCTAATGCAAAAATTCCCAATACTATGTAAAAATCTACCATCCCAATGTGAAAATCACCGATTTTAAAATTGCAGATGTGAAAATTCCCAATACTAAAATCTCAATTGTGAAAATCTCCCATGTAAAATCCCTAACGTCAAAATCTCTTACATGAAAATTCCGAATGCGAAAATCCTCAATTCGTGAAAATCTCCAATAGGAAAATCCACTTAAAATTTACAAGTTTGACTGTTGTTGAACGACTTTCCCATATTGGGAATTTCCATGTCGGGGATTTTGCTTTGGGGATTTTCACCTAGTCTCCCATTTGAGCTTTTACTCCAAATTTTTCGTCATCGGATTCTCCATGCAATGAAAACGAATCCGAAGGCTTTTTTTTGTCTGTTATTTTATATTTTTAATAAAGATTTGAATAATAAATAGTAGATGCTTGGCTCTCTCTCTCTCTCTCATGACTTCCGCTTGACTTCGCCTGATTGAGTTTCAGCAATGTGAGGAGCAGAATAATGAGTAAGCAATACACTGCTCATTGCTTGCCCTACCTGCGAGGCCCTTTAAGGATACCTTATTACCAAGTTCAAGTATCTCCTTGTAAAATGAGCATCATGTTTTTGGCTTCATGAGTGGTAACATGTCATGTCATGTCATCCTCTTGTGTGAGCTTCCTAGGCGCATCCAGGCACACACAAAAGACCTCCACGATGAATCCTCAATTCCCGACTCCTATTGTCCTCCTGGATAATACTCTATTTTAGCAGCCAAAAGATTCAATCATTCTTTCATCTCTATATGCCCATCCATCAGAATTTTAAATTTTTCTCTTCAAAACCTTATTTTTTTTTCATCTTCTGCTCAACTAGACTTTTCAAGTATAGTCCTTCAAATTAATTTGTCAAGAGCTCCTCTCAACTAACCGCTCTCCTCATACGGTTCTATTGTGTAACAATTAAACGGTAGCCACTTTAGAAGGAGCTGAGGGCATCCATAACTGTCAGAAAAATATCCTCATAATCAAGAGAGTGTTTTTGGAAGAGGGGGCCCCTTTCTGCCATGTAAAAATAAATAAACGGACCCCTCTCAAGTACAAATCGAATCATCTGAGGGTCCTATCATCAGTTTTTTTATTCCTATATTCAGGCACGGGTGGATCACAGAAGCTAAAATTCAAAAAATTCGAATGCAGAAGACGAGCCATCATGAATTTTAGATTGGAGAGTGAGAGAAATTCCCTTCTTTGAAAAGGATAGAGATAGGATGAAAGTCCTATTATTTTACCCGGGAGTTCTTTCGGGATGGGGAAGAGGGTTGTTTCGCTTGGCTTCCTCCTACTACTCTCTCCAGCTCCAATAAAATATGTAAGGAATCAATGTGCGTGGTGGTGCTGGAGAAGGGCGCCTGCGTCCAACAGCCATAAACACTGCCAACCAGCAGCACAACCTCCTCCAAACCGAGTTCGGGGAAAACGGGAGTTCTTATCAAGAAAAAAATCGGATCCGTGGCGGCTCCACATCCACACAATATGCGGGAAGGGGAATGGCCCCGTCAAAACCCCTAAAAAGAGAAATGAGGTGGGGGGGGGGGGTTACTTTTAGGAGAAAACTTGTTTGAGAAGAGAGAGAGAGAGAGAGAGAAAAGAGAAAGTTTGAAGGGAATATACTCCCCTTGCCAAGTTAATTAATGTTTATATGAGAATACTCATAATTCTGCTGATTATGAAAATAATCTGAATCTGAGAGAGAGAGAGAAGTAGGGGGAAGAAAAGATTAAGAAGCACATGTGCTTCTGAGAGATTCGTTCTCATTATAAAATGAAGTGAAGGGGGATTTTCTCCTAATTAAACTTTGATTTAAGGAGGAAGTAACTCAGGGCCTTTGTCTAATTGAGTCTTTCTGCCACTCCTAAAACAAACGAAAAAAAAAGGAAATAAAAAAAATAAGAGGAGGAGTAGACTTGAAGGGCTCATGTCAGAATTTGCCCTAAGCTCATCTCCAATTTATCCTACCTGAGAAGGCTCCTCAACTACTGATCTGTAATTAGTAAAAATTCTGACTGACGTCGACATGGGAATTGAGGTGGAGAGAAAAGGGCAAGGAAAACAGGGAGGTTAATGAAAAGTACCTGGGATATATGAGAATAATGAACTTTTTTTAAGATAATTAATGTCAAATGGGCCCACCCTTGTGCAAATCCAAAAAAAAAAACAAAAAAAAAAAGCAAATGAATTAAATTTTCTAACGGTTTAACGGATTATAAAAATCAGGCTAGAAGGAAATTAATCCAAGTCAAACTCAACAGCCACATGCTGATGACAGGTGAGGGGAGAAAATTTTCTGGAAGATCTTTTGTCGTTGGAATCTTGAAGGGTGGTGGAGGTGGGCGAGGAAAAGTAAATAAATCAAATCAACTCTCCAGAATTAAACTGACTGAAACTGAGATTTACAAATGAGAAATGACTTCTAATGAGAATTTGACTGAGAGAATTATAATGAAAAGATAAAAGAAAATTATTTTTACACTGCTAAAAAAACCAGAACCGGTTTAAAGCCCAGCACCCCATCATCACTATTATGTGAAGAAATAGTGCGAATCAATAGCCTTTGTTTCAAGGAACGAGTTTTCAAAAATTTAATGACAAAAATTAACACCTCTTTTCTCAATGGAAAGAAAAGCTAGGGGAAGAAGAGTTCATATTTTATTTTAATTTAAAAAAAAAAATCCAGTTTACAATAATAACAGTTTACACCCGTTAAAAAAATTCCAGAGTATCTATTTCCAGCTTGCATATTTGTCATTGTCAATTTTCTTGTTCAGAGAGGCGAGTCGGTCCCACCAGCCTCAACTTTTGATGACAATGAAGGGAAAACCGTGCCGAATTGAAGGAAAAGGAGGATGATGATGATAGGCGGGGAATAAAAATTATTTTCTGAGTAAAAAGAAAAAAAAACTAGGTAGACAAATTGGACGAGGATTTTGTGTGGAGAGGTACTTAGAAGAGGTGAGGAGGGCACTTGAAGCATCCTCACTTGAGGACAATTAGAAGAGGGAAGAAGGCTGAAGAGTGGCTAAGTGAAGGACAATTTGTTGGGCCTTCTTGAATTTTGTCTTGGACAAGCAGAGGGGGGCACGTGTTTCCTCAAGACGTCTCCTGACATGTCGTCCAACTGATCCCAGAGGATTTATAACATACGGGTGGGCCACAAAATGTCCTCAAAATTCTGGAAACCCGGGGTTGAAGAAGAGAGAGGGTAATTCATTAAGAAAATTTTTTTTTTCTAAACAAGGAAATAAAGAGATCCAAAGTGTTTTCAGAAGTTTATGACCTCATAGACAGAAGAGGGATCCTTCCGAGGGATGATCGTTGAAAGGCTTTATTAGCTTTTCGTTTTAAGGTTTTGCCTTTAGGAATCTGTTACATAATTCAGGGAGGACGGAAGAATTTTAAAATTCTTAGAAGAAACAAAACAACAATGAAATCGGACAGGAGTTTGGAGCCTCCTTTGTTTACCACTACCTCTCCCTCCTCCATATTGACTGCGAGGTGACAAATTGGGGACAGGGCGCGTGGGCTGACAGTCAAGCTGCTCACTGCTTAACGCTCCTCACTCCCACTTGAGGTAAATAATAGAAGTCGGAAGCAACTGTGTGAACAATTCCAGCCTAAAGCAGACGCTCCCATTCATTTTTCACCAAGGCTCCTGATCTTTGAGTTACAATTGTAATTGAGACAAACTTCCGTTAGGACTTCAAACTGACCATTTTTCATCTGACACGCCTCTCACAATAATAAGTCTTTGAGAGTTAAACATCACCGGCCTCCTCCCTATTCTTCCTTAATCGCCTTGTTCACAACACTTCTCAATTAAGTCATTTAACACGTTCCGGATAAATGGAGACCTTTTCTCGGTTTTAAGAGAGAAGCCAGGCACACTTTAGAAATAAGAGCGACCTTAAATCCAAAAACTGAATTCTATGTCTCCGTTTCCCTGTTCTTGGGCTCCTAACATTCTTACTTTAGTATAATTTACAAGATGTGAAGGTAATAATTGGCTCTGGAAATTACCCGATTTCCTTCAAGCATACGAATTAAATTTGAATTCAATAAACTTGGATAGTAATTTTGGGAGGTGAATGAAGAAATGAATTTCTGACGTGAGAATCATTAAGACAAACGTGTTTCCTGCCTATGGCTTCCTAATTATACATTACGTCGAGGAAGATGATTCTAATGTCCAGACAGGTAAAAAAAATACCCAGGAGTCAGGGGAATCAAATTTTGCATAAAACAGTGAGTGGATAACGAGGAGACGAAACAAGTCAATTTTCTTTAACGGAGCATTTCAAATACCCGATCGGAAATGCTTTGCAGAAAATTCGGACAGAAGATCGTGTTGAGAATTCGTGATTGCAGTAATTTTTTTCATTTTCTCGGAGACAAAATTCTGCAGAGTAATCTTGGCCTTGCGTTGTTAGAAATAAACTTTACCTGCAGACTTTTTTGTACAACGCTTTCCCGAATTTTCTACAGAATTCTGCAGAAAATATCCGGCCGGATCATCACCTCATTCCTTTTCTTTATATTACTTAATTATGAAGCTCAAGCGGTTGCTGTCGTAAAATTCCTGTGCTAATTCCAGCAATTACGTATACTGTGGTACGCAAGGGATGAAGATTTACTCCTGTTTCTGATATAATTTCACCCCGTCACATGAAAAACTCATTAAAAATTTGAAATTGCCCAAAATTGGCCAAAAAAGCATGTTTGCTGAAAATAGATAATAGCCTGTTATGAAGTTGTCTTCCTCTTCGAAAATTTTTGCAAAATATAAATGTTAGGGTAAAGTAAAGGAAATCGTAAAAATGGCTGAGAACATGTTTGAATTCCTTTCTATAAATTTTGTAAGGTTGGAGTGGATGAGCGACTGGGTGAAGGAGTAGAAGCGGAAGTGATGAGCGTTGAAAGGTAGCATTTAAGAAGTTAATGATCCTCTCCAGGAGTGTACATCATTTTATTAAAGAAAGGTGCTGAGGTAGGTGGTGGTGCTGGAAAACTTGAAGGACCGTGTGTAAATATAGATATGAAGGTGAAGCACAAGATTTTCATTGTTGTAATTATGATTTGATGGAGAGGGAGATAGGAAGTTAGGAGTGCGCTGGTCAATTAGTAGATCCAAGACTAGCTGTCTGGAAAGAATGGCAGATGGATATCGGGAGATCTCGTGTTCACTGGAGATAAAGGCTGATACCCTCTTATCTCCTTGTTTTTCTTATTATTATATTATTATTACCTAACATAATTATAGACTAGCTTTCTCCTCCTCCACTCCTTCCGGAGGTATTAAAAGCTCCTTCCTTGGCTCAAGGAAACAACGAAGAGGATGGGTGCAGTAGGGTTGGTGGTCTTTTGATGAAGGTCCTGGAGCGCCCGGATTTACACTGGGAACCCTTTTTGTTACCTCTCAAGAGCCACTTATCAAGTTATTAGAATATATCCGAGTCATCTTTCCATCAAGCTTCACAGGTTTCTTCCTAACTCAATCAACACTTTCAAAACTTTAAGCCCCGTGTAGTTTTAACTCATCATCTCCGGAAACTTACTTTCTCCTTTCTCTTCTCCAGGAAAATGAAATTTTAAATCAAATCCAGCCCTTGTCAATTTATCGCGCTCATAAAAGCCGAACACATTTATCAGTAAAAGGCTTGTAGAGAGTCGATTAAAAAAAAATTTAAATCAATTTGAACTGGTAAAAAACGAACGAAATGCTCAACACGCACATCCTAAAATTAATTCTCGCCAAAAATTATTGAAATTCAACAAAATTTAAAATTTAAAATTTGATGAAAAAAATTTGTGTTAAGCTTATTGTTTCGATTTAAACAAAAAGTTGTTAAGATAAAAATGATGTTTAGAGGGATTATAAAAATAAAGGATTCGATCCTTGATTTTAGCTTCAAAATACTCGAGGACAGCAATTACGGTTTCTGGAGGTAGTAAATTACGGTAAAGGTACGGCGCTCTCCTTAGCAAATAAATAAAAACGAGCCTCTTTATCCCGCAGTTTGAATTTCCTGTTCTGAGTAAAGTTAAAATTTTGATCCCATTTTGATTTCACTGCGACTTTATTCTCTTTGATGTTTTCTCTAATTACTCGGCTGAAATTCCAAACTCATGCGGGGAAGGACTCCTCCACCAGAAGTCTACTCATTAGAACAAAAGACTGAGAAAGTTTTTTGAGAAGCTCCTCGTCCTCATTAATTCCATGTGGAAATGTTTAATCAAAACTAATTAAAATAGAAACTACGTCGTTTGGACTGTGAGATTGGGGAGAGGGATGGGAGTGGTTCATGAGGCTGCTGTGGGAAGAAGCCCGTTGGAGCAGAGTGTAGAAGTGTTAATTAATAAGAAAAGGAGAGCGAGAAAGTTTTCCATTTTACTAACCTTTCCTTGTTCCTTGTCAAAGTCGCAGTCACGCAAGTCCAGAGGGTAACCATTATTGACGGGATTGAAGACTAATTGAAGATTTGTACCAGTTGCAATGAAAGCCTATAGAAACAAAAAAAAATACGAATAAAAATAGGGGAGAGACAATCAATAAAGTGCTTTTTAGAAGGTATTAAATTCTAAGCCCTCTAGGAGAAAATAGGCTTTCCCTTCTTTCATCCCCTCTTATGATGTGAATTCATTATTTCAAAAAATAGAAAAAAATGAAGCATATCCTATTTCTAGGATTTTAATCGTGTTAGCGCATAGGGTGAGCGTGGACTACTGCTTTCCCCCTCAAGTAGTGTTCCAGCCCTAGCAATAAAAACTCTGGAACCATTTTGCTTTTTTTTCTGGAACTCCCAAAACAATCCAGATGCTGCGTGACCAGCAGCGATAGCTTGGATTTCGCTTTTCCAGATTTTATTTTTTTGAGAATTAGCCACCGGCGGTAGGATCGAAGGGAAAGTTTGGGGGAAACCGTTTTTCTTTATTTGTTTTTCAGAAGTCGGTAGTTTAGCACTTTGTCGGAGAAAATCCCTTCCTAGTTTTCTAGTCTTTGTAGAAGTCGTAAGGAGGATTATGTAGCGAACGGAACTCAAAACTTCCAAATTTACTTCTTTTCCTTCCTCCTCCAGCTTCTCAAGAATCTTAGTAGCGGCGGCTTCCTCACAGCTTTTAGAAATAAGATAGTAAAAAAATAAGGAAGATCCTGCAGGAGGCGTAAAAAGAATTTTCTTGTAGAATTTTAGAACATGGCCGTCTGCTACTTTTTTATAGGAATCAAGGCTTTTGCATTCTACTCTGATAGCAGTTGTACCCAGGCTGCCATCGACTTTCACTTTAACATAGTTTCACTTCCCAAAATCCTCATCTTCCCAGAAAATCGCCTGTCTTCAGGGTAGATTCCAATCACCCATAACAGTAATTGGAGTCGATTTACGGAGAATCATCGTCGGAAGAAATTGGGGATTTCATCTTCTTTTTTTTTCTTCCTGAGCCATAATGGGAGGAAATCCAATTTATTCCACAGAAAGTGGCGACAAACTTCCCAGAAAATTGGCTATTCCCCTTTCCTCTTCCATCTCTGGCCAATTTTTACTGGAATGCGGGGTACAATATTTGAAATCTTAAAATCTTCAGTAAAAATCATTAATCTCTTTGAAAGAATCCTTCGAATTAAAATTTTTTCAATTTCTCTACGTATGCCTATACACCGGAGTTGTAAATTTTTCTCAATAGCACTTAACTCCACGAGCTCGCCGACCTTAATTTAAAAGCCCTGTGGTTTTAGTTAAGTAGTGGAGAGATAAAAACAGCGTTATTTCTAACAGCTTTGTAGAAGCAGAATTTCAGACGTCCCATTATAACAGCATGAAGTGATCATCCCCCCCCCCCTAATGGTGATTTAGAGATTAATCCCGGGTTTTTTGTTTAGAGATAATAAAATAATTACTTACGATTTCTGTATGTCCCTCACGGCATCCATTTTGAAACCGCATTTGCCTCTCTTGCGGGCTCTGAATATCTTTGTACCCTGTGTATCGCACCTACAAGATTAAGACAAGGAAAATTAGAAGTAGCCTGGATAAGCTTCAAAAATTTCCAGAGCGGAAAAACAGTAGAGCTTCGTCACGTCCTTTTTCCTCAGCGACGACATTGTGATACATCGGAGGGAGTGGTTTAGTTACTCATAGCTAATTAGGAAAATGCTGAAAAAGAAGGTCGAGGCTTTTGAAGTAGGTACTGAAGAAAACCAATGAAAATGAAATGAGCACTTAAAAAGACTCCTACTAAAATTTCCGTGGGTACTATACATAAAGAAATCGATAGGACTTTTAAGGAAGGCAGCGGAATGAACAAGAACTTTTGAAAAGAAGTTATAGGTTCTTCCGTTGTTCTTTCAGCGTTCTGGAACATTAAGTCTCCTCAAGATGATGATATCCTTGTTGGAGAAATCAGAAGAGCGTAAAATGAATTCTTTTCAAATGAGGCAGAGAAACTTTCCAAGGAGAAAATTTAGAAAGTTCAGCTCTTCCCTCGAAAAAAAAAACTTCCCACAAGTCACCACGACCACTGGCTCAAGTTCATTCAGAAAAATTGGGTGTCATCCATCATACCCTTCTTTACTCAAGCCACGACCAGGTTTTTGTGGCCACGGTGGTTTAACGCATATGGAGACCCAATTGCAGCAATTAGCATATGTCAATACTCAAAACCTCGCCGCGACCACTCCCACCGCATCTCTCTGGTGAAAGAAAAATACAAAAAAAAGAGAAAAAAGTACTTTCACTTTGACTAACCTCACTTTCACGACTCAGCCTCCGGAAAAGTTCATCAGACTCAAATTTATTTTTCTGATCAGGAACTACACGTGGCATCTTGAAGTAGAATCGGGGCTTGGGCTGGGGCTCATAGAGTCCGAGCGTGTCAAAGGGTAACATTGTATTAGGAATTTGATGGTGATGTGGAAAATGGGCATGGGGATGTGGACGAAACTGGTGGTGGTGAACAGGGGGTCCAAGGCAGGAGACTGAAGACCCTTTGTTCATGACTAATGACATGGTCACTTTCGTTCCAGGGCTAAACACAGTTTTTTAATTCAGCGATCCAAGCACGCACTAACAATGGGGATACTGACCACAGCACTATTGACAAATTGGAGTGAGTGGGAATTAGGTGCCCACAGGCTTGGCCACAAAAGATCAGAAGAGCAGCACAGACTCCGGTTCCGTTGGAAGATGAACTACTCGTCCGTCGTTCTACCAAAGTTGTAGTTTGGCTACCTCAAATAATAACCAAGTGGTTAGGAAGCCGAAGCGTAAAAAACTTCGGGTTATAATGTAAGGTTAATAAAAATCCTGGGGTATGGGTTTGGTGAGTTGGACGTACCCAATGGTGAGATTCTGGGGTTCCCATTGGTGGTTACTGGGAGGGGGAAGGCGGTCTCGGATAGACCTACTCCAACTAAACTTGGGGTTTCCCTACACCTCCGAAGCCTCTCTAATAAACTCAACGCCAAAATTCCCCCAACAAACGCTGGGACGCTTGCGATGAGATGAAAATCCATGTCGAGTCACCAACAAACTGCCTTTCCTCATAATAAAAATCCGGCTTTCCTTTAGAAAAACTGCCAAATCTATAGAGGAGAGTACTAAACAGTCACAGCGGTAGCCCTTTCATCCGAATCTCATTGCCCATCTCAATTCCAGCTTTTATTATCATTGTTTATGATTCTTCGGGATCCAGGATACGATCAGACGGATTTGGAAAGGTGAACTCGGTTGACATCACCGCGATATCGATATTTCAAGCCTTTATTTGTCACACGCTTGGGACATTTCAGAAGGGGCCGACTATCTTTTAAATCGGACTTTCCACTCCCACATTCAGATTCATCAGATTTTCCCTTTTGATGCATTTTCATCAAAATGGAGGAGACAGGGAAGACATCCTTCAAAAAATGTTTGTGCTTCTGATATTATTTAGACTATTATTTAGTTATTTATTTAATTAATTATCTCCCGGCTGAAGCTGATAATTTTGCACTGCTTAAAATTGCGAAAAACTTTGAAAGCTTTAAAAGTTCACTCAAGGATGGTAAAACCACGACCCTTGTTGGATGCATTCTGGTGAGACGCGAGCCAAAATGTTGGACATACTTCTTGACCGCATTCGCTTCGGTTGATTATGAATTGGATAAGGATGGAAGCTAAAACACCTTAAGAAGCGCTTCAGGTGAAGGCATAAAATAAAATGCAAGAGAAGATAAGAAGAGCCTACGAATTTCTGTGCGCCTAGGAATAAACTTCACACCGACTTGACTCTCTGGGTTTATTTTTACCGTAAGCAAGAATAAAGCACTGTGATTTCCAAATTCAAACAAAATTGGTCATTTACCTTTATGCTTTACTTACTCATGAATGAAACTTTGAGCCATGATGGTAGACAGGGAAAGTAACACGGTAAAGAACTCTGAAATATTTTTAAAAGCTCAGGCCCAAAGTTTCCCATGAATAATCTCTTGTCACCTTGTATAATAGAATGGCAGGTAAAGTTAAAGTTCCGGCAATTTAAAATACAGGGGATGAAAGGCTTGTTTTTTTTCAGTTATTTCGAGTTTTAATTTTTGGTTAAAATGATATGGGGATTGCTGCTTATACTTTAGGCAAAATTTTGCTCTACTTTTCCTCACTTTCTCTGTGAGAAACGCTCTGAGTAAAAAACGCTCATCGCGAACTCTGTTGTGGGAAATTCATAGCAATACTCATAGCAAGACGCCGGATCACCGTCGGTCTTCCGAATTCTACGAGTTGAAACTGGGAATTGGTTACGCCAAGCCCAATTAGAGCAGTGGATAGCTCATTGGACTTCTAATCCAAAGGTCCTGGGTTCGAATCCCAGATTGGGTGAATTTTTTGTTCCCAGGACACTTAGGGTGACTTTTTATTAAGTCTTTTAAGATGAATCTTATTTTAAGATCCACTTTCAACTCAGCAATATCAAAGGTAGGAAAAGTATGGAGCTAACTCTCCTCTAAACTATGCTTAAATACTGCAAACATGTTACACCTTTTCAAATTTTTAATTTAGAGAAATCCAGAAATGCTTGGAACACGGTGGAGTAGTAAATGCTGATCAGATTGCTCAAAATGATCTTGATTTTTGGGTGAGCATAATCATGAATGAGCCGCGGATGTCACTGGCTTCATGAAACGTGTTGGAGTTGCAGGTCTTGCTCACTGAAATGGAGGCCTGAATACACAATGGTCCATGTTACCTGAAAAGGACCAAATCAGAAGCTGTTAAATGGACGTAGTAGATGTATTGGGAAGCTTTTCGCGCACGCGACGCTGCTACATATGGTCGGTTTTTTATTAATACGATTTGTGAGGCGAAGTTCAGGGGAAGAAAGGAGAAGTTTCTAGCAATCAATTCACTTTCCTTACCAGAAATCCGGCAAAGCTGGCCATGAAACCTTCTTTAGCTAGTTCCCATGGACCACCGTATTCTTCCTCGTCTACTTTTTGAAACACGGTGTGATAAATGTAAACGACTCCGGCGTTTATGGCACAAAATCTAAAAAATCACACAGAATTCACAATAAAAAAAGTATGCTTCCACGTTCCACATATGCATAGGGCTCCACGATAGCTTACAGAGCAAGTCCTACTATTCCAGTGAGCGGAATAATACCCCATACAAGTCCTACGAGTATTCCCAGCACTTGCCTCATCCAATATATTACATCCAGAAACTCTTCCTGTAAGATCAAACAAATTATGTACTTCTTCCTATTTCCTGTCCGCTCCACATAGGTTTTTTTACGTGCCTTGTTAAAAATTGGTTTCTTAGAGCTAAACTATAGCTTATTACCTTGTCTGGCCATTCCGACTCGCTAATGAGCATACGAGATGCGGCAGATAGTTCAGAATTTCCCTTGGGGTGATCCTTACTACTCCTTACATCAGGCTTCATGATGTATCTTATGGAGTGACTGACCTGTGACATGGGGAAGTAAAGGACTAATCTAAAACTGAAGTAGGAAACATAGTGAAGCTACACTTTACCTTTCACGTCGCACTAACTCCCTCGATAGTTCAGCACAATTAGCAAGAAAAGATCCCTCTGATTAAGATTAGACCAACTATTTGCAAATACTTAAGCAATTTATTAATCGAGATCTACTAGAAGATTTTTTGATTCTGAACCCAGAACTTCACGTCGTCGCCGTCAGCTCTGGCCAGCTGTCCAAACAGTCTTTGGACCTTAACAGACAACTTCACAGATCCAGTTATGAACTTAGCAGTTCCACCAATAAAGAAAGTTGACACGAAGTAAAGCAAAGGTCTACACAAAATTCTGACGCGACACACCTAAAAGCTTTTGATGCACCAGCCTAAGTTAGTACCTGTTACACTAAGCCTAACCCTGTCCGGTCTAATACTGGATATAAGACCATTTTTCTTATGAGAAGCAGTAAAATTTTAATTACAGGAGTAAACCAATAAATATAAGTAAAGTGTCGCATGTATGGCTGAAGGGTTTACCCTAAAGCTTTTAGAACGAATTAGCTTGGAGCAGTAGTCAGTAATTTAAACAAGTATTCAGTGTATACAATACATCAGTGCATATTTTTTGAGTCCAGAGCTTTCAATTCCGTTGCGGCAGGCGTTACCGCTAGCGCAACTAGAGGCTTTTCTCACCAAAAAGACACAATTAACGGCTTCCCTCGAAAAGGCGCAATCACTACAATAGCGCAACAGCGATTTTCTGTACTAGAAGGCGCTATCGCAAGCCGCAATCGAGCTTTCCGGCAATCCCGGAGCGCAAGCGGATTCTCACTAGCGCAAGACGCTAGTTTAGTTGCAAACTGAGAACAATGTTTGAGTCCATCCGTTATCCGTTTTACTGCAGAAGAAAGTACCGCGGAACCCTTTTACCGCAGCAAATACTGCTGCAGAAAAACAGATTTTTTGGAGTATAGGAAGGCTTCGCTTTCCCTTTTGACTGGTCAAGCTAAAACCTAGTGTCTGGAGGCATTAGGTTGCTGGTGGCCCAAGCCACACGAATCTTACAATGCCACCATTGCTGTCCACCCGAGTCCCGATTAACGAACCGATTTAGCCTCTACCGACTACGAAATTTATAAAAAAAAATTTTGCCGCGGTAATTGGGTATCGGGGTATAAGGCAGCCGCGGTAAATTTACTCCGGCATCCCTTAAGGGAGGATTCCGAGCAGAAGAGCATTAACCCAATTTCTTCATCAGGCATTAGTACTACAGTAGCTTACAACGCAATCTTCCAGGCGTTCTATATTTTGGAACGCTAACTTTTTAACCTTTTCCGTGTAAATAGAAAAGTTTACACAAAAGCTATAATTTATAATCCTTTTGTATATACTTCAAGCATACGGCTGACGTTTTACTCGAAAGTCAGGTTGCCTGTGAGCTTTCCTGAGCAGGGAGCCCTGTCGCCACAGCTGCATACTGTTCATAGCCTTCATCAGAAAACCGGGAAGTTTGTCCGCTCACTTGCGAAAATTACCAGCGTGCATTCACTGAGTGAGTAAAAAAAAAAAAGACTCGACAACCCAAGCCCACCTCCACTCACTTCCTCACNCACTCACTTCCTCCACACTCCGTTCGATTTCGTAGTCCCGCTATATTACTATAATGCCCTTGAGCAGAGAGGACCCTTTTTCTACCTGCCAGTCCAGCCAAGGACAAGGACCAGCTCCCTTCACTCACCAGGCTGAGCTCCCTTTTTCATAATCATCATCACGAGAAATCCTCTTTCATGATCTTGTCATCCAAAAATAAAGCAGACTAACATTGTAACCTACTGCTACTAGGGCCTGTACTAGGGACCTTACGATTGTAAGCTTTTTTAAATTGGCTTATGAATTTGGCTCTTGGCGGACCATAAGAGTGTATGGACCGCCATGAGCCAAATCAGGAATCAGGAGCCAAATCCTAAAAAATAAAATCCTTAAATCCTTAAGCTTTTTTAAAAAAGCTTACAATCGTAAGATCCCTACTGTCATGTTAAATTCTGTTCTGTTGAATTATTAATGTCATTAATAAGCCTAGAAAGTATTGGCTACAGCATTAAATGTGCAATAGCGTTTTTTAAATGATTACTGTGATAGCGCATAGAAGAAATAAGATCCCAGATTTGAAGTGATGATTAAAAATAGAACCTTTGATGTAATTTAACTTTTGAAAAACCTAAAACATTCAGCTTTTTGTACAGTTGTCAAAATTGGATTCAATCATCCTTGAACTCCTTGAACTTTTTTAAATACAACAGGGAAAAACCGAAAAAAAAATTTTCTCAGTTTCTAGACGTATTTTATATTTTTGGCTGCCGCAGACTCAAAAAAAGAAAATAAAGGGTACCCTTCGAATTTGCGACTTTCAGCGTTAAAAAATCTAAAACAAAAAGGACACCGCCACAATAACATTATCAAAGGTGCCCCATACAAACTTATAAGAAACCTTGCCGCCCTAACTCAATTTTAAGTGTAAAATCGATTGGTAAAAACCATTTTTCAAAATTGGAATTGGTTTGACCTCAAAAGGTCACCAAAGGTCAGCTATTTGACCTCAGGGATCTGGACAAGTGATACGTCAATCAAAAGCTCTTTACTTCCTGATCTCGGAAATATACTTTACTTGAGTTTTTGACCTACCGCTGAGTCACCATAGGTCACCAAATGTCAGCTCATTGGCCTCAATGACCTGGACAAGCGTATACTGGTTAGATATTTTTAAAAATTCAAATGCAACTGCTCTAAACCATGTGTTACTTGTTTTCCAAATGAATTTTTTGGAAATTTTGTTTCCTTTGACCTTAAGAGGTCACCAGATGTCAGTCAGCTGACCTCACCGATTGGGACAGGTGATACGTCAATCGAAAGGGCTCAATGTCCTGATCCTAAAAAATGTACTAAACTTGACTTTTTAGTCTACAGCATGCACACCAGAGGTCGTGTAATTTTAAGCGTAAGCTTTGGAGACCTCTGGCGGCCATGTTATAGACTGAAAATTCAAGTTAAATACATTTTTAGAATCAAGACATTAAGCTCTTTCGATTGACGTATCACCTGTCCCAATCGGCGAGGTCAGCTGACTGACCTCTGGTACCTCTACAGGTCAAAGGAAAGCAAACTTCCAAAACATTTACTTGTGAAAGTAGTAGCACATGGTTTAGAGGTGTTGTGTATAAATTTTCAAAAATAACCAACTAGTATACGCTTACCCATGTCATTGAGGCCAATAAGCTGATATTTGGTGACCTATAGTGACTCAGCGGTACGTCAAAAATTCAAATGTACTATATTTCCGGGATCAGTAAGTAACGAGCTTTTGATTGACGTATCACTTGTCCAGATCCCTGAGGTCAAATAGCTGACCTTTGGTGACCTCCTGAGGTCAAACCAATTCCAATTTTGAAAAATGGTTTTCACCAATCGATTCTACGCTGAAACTTGAGTTATGACTGCAAGGTTTCTTCTGAGGTTGTAATGGGCTGGTTTTATAGTGTTAAACTGCCCTCATCCTTTAAAGAAAAATACATGATGTTTTTGGATTACGAATTCAATCAAAACTAAAATTTATCTTTGATGAAAAAGTAAAATCCTTACAACGAGAGAAGTACAGGAGTTCCGCTGAAGCTATTTTGGTGCTTCAATATTCCAAAATATTGAAGAAGAATGGAGAGTAGATACACTGCACTTAGTCTCAAATCCACTCAGATTTTTACAAAAAAAAACTAGCAATCTCAAAAAAATTAGATTCAGGAAAGCAATTTTACTAGGACAAAAAATTTACCTGATGTTTATCATAATATTTGAATGAGCTGTGCAAAATTTAAAGTCACTAAGTCAAACCGCTTACTTAGTACAGCTAGTTGGAGTTGAAAACTTTCTCCATGCAAGTTGATGCGAAAAGAGAGAAAGTTGGAGAAAGCGGGCTACTAGAAAAGCTCATACCAGCCAAACCGTTTAAGCTACGGTGCTCAGATTTTGCATATGTTTCGTGATTCAGTTATGCAAGCCTCTGGAATATTACTTGCACATTTTAATTCGCAGCTTCATACCAGCTGATTTATTCGCGAATTTTTCGCATAGGTATGATGAGTGATAGGCTTCACCACATTTTCAGTATAAAAAAAGAGAAAGTTCCATGCTTAAAACAGAACATTTTAAATTTAAGCCTTTTAAGCAGGTATACAGTGAACCTTGGGTACTTGAAACTCGAAGGTACCGAAAAAGAAGTCTCAATTACGCATAGTAAATAGAACGTGTACCAATAAGTTCGATATTTGGCCCATATGTTCTTATGGGGTTTATGTGTACGTGTATGTTAGAAAACGTCAGAAATACATCAAAATTACAGAAAATGTCAGAAATACATAAAAATTACAGGAAATGTCAGAAATTCATAAAAATTACAGGAAATGTCAGAAATACATAAAAATTACAGAAAATGTCAGAAATACATAAAAATTACAGAAAATGTCAGAAATTCATAAAAATTACAGGAAATGTCAGAAATACATAAAAATTTCAGAAAACGTCAGAAATACATAAAAATTACTAAAAATGTTAGAAATTCATAAAAATTACAGAAAATGTCCAAAACTTATAAAAATT